>JAODAL010016008.1:0-82008 GCA_025379985.1 Phyllomedusa bahiana | reverse complement strand
TCAAAAATTTTGATTTTTGTATCATTTTATGAGGTCACTTTGATCCATTATGATGTGGTGTATATACAGTATCTCACAAAAGTGAATAAATACCTTATATTTTGTAAATATTGTATTATATATTTTCATAGGACAACACTAAAAATATGTAACTTTTATACAAGATAAAGTAGACAGTGTACAGCTTGTATAACAGTGTCAATATGTTGTGCCCTCAAAATAACTCAACACACAACCATCAGTGTCTAAACTGCTTGCAACAAAAGTGAGTACACCCCTAAGTAAAAATGGACAAACTGTGCCCAATTTGCCATTTTTCCCCCCATTGCTGCCATGTGACTCTCATGTGTGAGTGGGAAGCAGGTGTGTTAAATTTGGTGGTATAGCTCTCACACTCTCTCATACTGGTCAATGTAAGTTTAACTGCTGGAAACAAAAGTGAGTACACCCCTAAGTGACAACAAAAATGAGTACACCCCTAAGTAAAAATGGACAAACTGTGCCCAATTTGCCATCCCCCGTGGTGTCATGTGACTTGTTCATGTTACAAGTTCTCATGTATGAGTAGAAAGCAGGTGTGTTAAATTTGGTGGTATCGCTCTCACACTCAATCATAGTGGTCAATAGAAGTTCAACATGGCACCTTATGGCAAAGAAGTTTCTGAGGATCTGAAAAAAGAATGGCTATTCTACATAAAGATGGCTGAGGCTATAAGAAGATTGCCAACACCCTGACACTGAGCTGCAGGGCGGTGACCAAGTTCATACAGCGGTTTAATAAGACCGGTACCACTCAGTATCAGCCTTGCCATGGTCAACAAAGGAGGAGGAGTGCAGGGGCTCAGCGGCGTCTCCAGAGAGGAGGGGTGCACGCATGGCGGCCGAGGATACAGGGGAAAAGGCCATCCTGTCAGTGCTCAGACCATACGCTGCAAACTGCATCAAATTGGTCTGCATGGCTGTCATCCCAGAAGGAAGCCTCTTCTAAAGATTAAGCACAAGAAAGCCCTCAAATAGTTTGCTGAAGAGAAGTATAGTAAGGACATGAATTACTGGAACCATGTCCTGTGGTCTGATGAGACCAAGATAAACTCTAAACCCTATTGAGCATCTGTGGGGCATTCTCAACTGAAAGGTTGAAGAACACAAGCTCTCTACAATCTACCAAGCTGTATATTGGCTGCAAATGACATTATATAAAAGTGTTGTATCTTCAGTGTTCTCCCGTGAAAAGAAATAGTACAATATTTACAAAAATGTAAGGGGTGTACTGACTTTTGTAGGATACTGTGTATAGCAAGAGAGGATTTGTACAGCAGATTTATGTAACTACTTTACTTTTGTTGGAAGCTAGATATTTATGATATAAATGATAGGGAATTACTGACAGGTGGTTTTTACTTGATTATTTATTACCATTTACAAATTTAGAGGAATTTATATGCCACTTGTTGGTAAATTGCATTTAAAAGATATACAATCGTATCAATATAAATAGCTGCTGTTTGTGTATGTATTAGTGATGCTTTGCTCTTTGGCTCACTGAACTTTACATTACAGTAGGTTTTGGTTGTAGGTAATTTATCCTGTAGATGTTAGAAAAAGTAATTTCATCAACTGACTGCAGGTTAATGTCTATAATATTTATATGAACGTTGTAGAACAGTTCATTGCATATGACTACTGACCGATTACCTCTATGTTCATTTCAATTTTAGTATAAATGATGCAAACATGTATGTACTCAGAAATGATTTATCATAATTTGCTTTCTAATTAAGTACCATAAAAAATAAAGCATTCAATAATTCTCATGGACTTATAATGGGTTGCACCGGAGATTCCACTAATTTGATACAATAAATAGTTTTGCAATCAGTTCAGTTTTTATTTTCAAATTTTTTGGGAATCAGAGACGGAATCTTCGATGTGAGTAAAGTCAACCTGATTTCCTCAATCAGAAAAATCTGAATTTTTACAGATGATAGAAAAATAAGAGAAAACTACAGTATAAAAAAATAAGGAATATGAACCTACTGGACAAGAATAACTTTAGTTATAGTAAATAAGGTCAAATTTAGCTCATCGATATCCATTTCGACTGTATACCTAAAAAATAGACAGAAAAGAAAGGTCAGAGTTAGCTCAGTGGTATTCATTCTGTTTTTTTACCTAAAAAATAGACAAATACAAAAAAATAAAAAGGTAAGTATCAAATATATGAACAGCTGGTCAGGTGAGGAGTTTAGTATTGCCTGATCTGCTCGGAAAAGGTAGAACAGTAGTACAGTAAGTCATACAGAGCCTATTTCTAATGCACATGCTTGGTGGGTTCTCATTATATATGCAGAGTTCATCAAGCTCAGTGGTTTTCTTGGAGAGATACAGGTCTTAGGCATTTGTTCTGTTGGTTGCACACTCAGCTCACCCTTCACTGCTGTTACATCACACAGGCAAGGATGCTCATTTTTTACACTCAGTCTAACACAGCATATTCTTATGGTAGGAAACCCAACATTTTACGTGACCACCTAAAGCTACAAGACTCCCCAAAGTGTCCCCTTCGGACTACCTAACAAAAGAGGCAGGGCACACAGCTCTGTTTTTGCCACCACCATGTTGTCAGCCACACAAAAAACACAGAATAGTACACGTCTTATACAATATAAGTGCTATACACATGGTTCACATGGTAGAAACATCTACTGCAATGAAAGGCATGAGGTTGGTCCAACAGGAAGTATAGAGCACTGTTTTTATTCCTATAAACTCCAGTACAAACGGCATAAAAAGCCAGGGGGTATCACACAGTCTGCACAGGGTACTGGATATTCCACAATTCTCCCCATTTTCACCCTCCTTATACCCATACAGATGGGTTTCTTGAGACTTCACAGATTTCCTTTTTTCTTTGTGTTACAGATTTTGAAAAAACATTGAAAATATTTTGAAAATCTCACAACGGAGAAGAGCAGCATTGATGCAGCAATATTAATGAACTCTGGGGGTCCTTCAACTCCAGTAACATTAAAGATAAGGCTCCATGAGGAGTTGTGTTTTTCAGTGAAATTACATAATGTTTTCCTATGAAAGAAAGTTTTACCTTCTATGAAAACCTTGGGGTTGTGTGTAAGTTCCAGTAATGTGTCTATCTTACCGTAATCAATGTAAACTTATTCTTATAGCCTCCATATGCCCTTAGGGTCTGGTGTGATGGTCACTAGCACAATATCATTCCTCTGTCCTTTCTCAGAACAAATAAGGATAGAAAAATATCTCCAACCAAATCAGGATATTAGAAACTAACATAGAATAGAAAAAATATCCCAAATAAAACTTAACTTTTATTTAAATCATTTAAGATGAATAACTCACCAACGTGAATAATCGTCATCAAGGGTCCCAGTCCTCCAGGCAGGCTCACCAGTGTTGATCAACTTATATTACTAAATATAAGTAATGTAATAAGGATCGTACACCTTGGGAGAGGTTAGATGCTCAGTGGAAAGGGAAACCACATTAGTGGTCCTCAAAAGTAGTGTTGAGCGAACAGTAAAAAGTTCTAGTTCTATTAGAACCTCAAACTTTTTTGGGTTCAGTTCGAACTTCTATTCGAACTCGAACTTCAAACCCCATTAAGGTCTATGGGAGAAGATGTTCTGATTGATTTTTATACCTATACAGGTGAGGAGAAGCTGTAATTACCATCCATAACAGTAAACGGGATACGTGGTACAATTTAGTGAAGAAAATTTGGCTCTAAGGGTGACAGAAAAAAATTGAGAGGCTAAAATACTTCATTCCTTTCAATGGCTAACTGAAAAGATGAGGACAGCTTGCAGGCAGGGGCGTAGCTATAGGAGGTGCAGTGGTAGCAGCTACTACAGGGTTCTGCGTCTTAAGGGGGCCCAAAATCCCCTGTGACACATAAGAAGACACCGATATTGGAAATGGCACATGGCAACGTCCTCTGCTTGCAAGCTTTGTACATGTGTACATTCCTTTCAATGGCTAACTGAAAAGATGATGAGGATAGCTTGCAAGCAGGGGCATAGCTATAGGAGATGCAGCGGTAGCAGCTGCTTTGGGGCCCTGCATCCTGAGGCGGCCCAAAAGCCCCTTTGACACATAGGAAATTTGGAGACGCTATGTTATACAATTACTGAACCCCTAAAACTGCAAAAACAGAACTTTTGGGCACTGAGTATGATTTAGCAAATCCAAGCACTATGCTATACACCACACATATGCTATGTAAGACATAAACCCATATACGACAGGTTCATACATACTGTCGCAGTCTATACACCACTATATCAATTTAGAACTGGCGTGTCGTGGCCAAGTTTCATAAATGTCGCCCTTAGTTCTTAGTATGACCTACTATGGTTAAGAATTCATAGCATGATTTGCAATATGGACTGTATCCTTTTTAGTGGTTTTGTTCCAGATTATAATAGAGCATTGCAGTTATCTGTGGTCTATATTGTATTGTATACTGGCAATTCTACTAAAAGCAACTGTGAAAGGGACATGAACGCCCAAATAAAATATATAAGATTTCCCATTATGGAGCTGTATAACTCTCCATATAAGACAAGAAAGATTGAAATAAGGACCTATATTTTACTATTCCAGAATCTTCTGTCTTATATGTTGGACATAATCTGCAATATTAAAGGGGGCTCCCCATCTAGCTGTTTTTAGAGAACCTGCTCCCTCCCTTCTCCTTACTTCAGACTCTCACTTCCAGTGCAGGCTGTGCAAAGTTCTGTAGCATCAACTAACATTTCATCTTTGCTAGTTCCTATTCCTAGCTGTTCCCACTAGAGTTAAATTGATAATGACACTGTCCAAGCAGTCTGCTTATAAATGTCGGCTGGCAGAGCTAATATTTTGCATTAGTCCTAAAATATTTATATAAATACAGAGAAAAGATGTAAGATTGTACATTTTAGTGAAGAGAAAAACTATCACACTGTAAAGATTGTGTGATTCTTCTACATTTATACTGTTATCTGTTTATTTACATATGAAGATAACAGTTTTACTCAGCACCTATGTGCTCTGCAGCCCTGACAGGGTGACACATGGCTACTGATCTCTCCCTATTCAGTAATAAAGATAAAAGCAGAGACTGTTGCAGAGATAATCAGTAATCTACTGAAACATCTCTAAATAAGATGAATAGATAACCTGCCGTATCTTTAAGGCAAAATCAGAACACAAATCTATTTGGTAATAACATTTATTAATCTTTGCCTACATATTTAAAGCTAACCAGTAAGATGGGAATACCACTTTAACTTACAGTCCTATAGATGTAAATAACAAGTCCAAAAATGTTATGCAAAACATATGGAATTTATCTGTACCTACCTGAGATTGTCTCCCCCTGCTACATCCCAGTATCTGCTTTAATTAATCTACAGTACAAGAAACTCTATACAGAAAATAATGGTGAGATATGGATACAATAAAACTGTTTTAATCCATTAAATCTTTTCATGTACCGTAAATCTATATTGGTAGAGACACAGCGAGATGGTTCCAAATGATATACAGACATAAATGAGATAGATAGATAAGTAGATATATATATATAGATAGATAGATAGATAGATAGATAGTAGAGAGATAGATAGATAGATAGATACTAGATAGATAGATAGATAGATAGATAGATAGATAGATAGATAGATAGATAGATATGAGATAGATATATAGATAGATAGATAGATAGATAGATAGATAGATAGATAGATAGATATGAGATAGATAGATAGATATGAGATAGATAGATAGATAGATAGATAGATATGTGATAGATAGATAGATAGATAGATAGATAGATAGATAGATAGATAGATAGATAGATATGAGATAGATAGATAGATAGATAGATAGATAGATAGATAGATACTTTCCGTATCTTTTCCTTCCTTCCTCTTTATCTTCCTTCTGCACAAGGATCACCTTTCTTTGGTCAGTGAGTCCAGAAGAACTTTTATCTCTATTCTGGAACATTGCTGCTATCTATATAATCCTCACTGGCCCAACCCATCTACCACTTAGACTAAGTACACACAAATATCCGAGAAACAAATAATTGTTCTAATTTATTATTTATTTAGTCATAATTCCGACTTCCTAAATGTATAGAGAAATATTGTCAAATATGTAATATTTTTTCATGATTATTTTTTATAAACTGCACCTTACAGTAGCTGTTGGGTGAGCCCCAATGATCAACTCCACTGGCAGACCCCAGGTTCCCTAGTCCAACACCTATCGGGCCTCTACCTACTGAAGCAGAGCACACAAAACTGTTGACCCTGCTTTCTGCCCTGATCCTGGTGTGATCCTTAGATGTCATTATTGAAGCTATAGTCTCATTTGCAGTTGGTCAACACTATCAAATATAAGTGGAGATTAAGACTAAACGGGTACAAAAAGACCAAATCTTAACCATAATGAACAAAGAGTATGGAAATCCCAAAATCAAGACAATAAATGTGTACCTCTGTGCATTGGTAAGAATTTGGGTGACACTGGCCACCATTGTGAAACGCCCTTGCTGCAACACATCTATATGTGACAAAATGGCAAATCCTTCATGGGTATTAAAAGGGTGTTCTCACTAAGCACATTGATGGCTCATAAATAGTATATCCCGTCAATTTGTGATAGGTGTGGGTCACACCTTTGGGACCTGCACCTGTCTCAATACTGGCTCAGAATGGAGAGCTGGTCACACTTGCGCATAGTGGGAACACCCCTTTATTTGTAAAAGGAGGCGTCTTAAATTCACTTTTGAATTATTTGCAAAAGAATTATATTCGCTTGAATTACTTATTCAATGATCTAAGTCTGGTCAATTGAAGATGGCGATACGTCATGTAGCAACAATGATATATTTAGCTGTTAGAGGAAAGGACAGTAATAATGTAGTTTATTCCATCCAGCTCTGTCCTGTTTTCTGTATATATGGATGTGCTGATTGATGGTGTCCTCCTTAACCCAGTCTTCCAGTAGCACATGGAACAGCAGGTTGGCATATACATAAGAAAGTTTGCTCCCGGAGGGCTAGCTGGCCACAAGCAAGGTCAGTAGATGAAGGTAGGCGACCATCTAGGCCGACACTTCATCCTAGGCAGGAAAAGCGGCAGAAGGAGGTAAGGAGTGGGCTGAATGTTCCATTTGTAGGGCACTATATGCCTTTTTTGCCTAGGGCACTAAAATACCTTGTTCCAGTCCTGGCCATAAGCTATTATTCCTTGTATGTAGCCATGGACTGGGAGCCACGGACAGATAGCAGGTGCAAATAATCAACAATGGCACATGCTTTTATTTTTATTTCCCTTCTCAGACAACCCAAATGACTTTGTAGGGCTTGTTAATATATTATAATTTTATAATAATAGCATAGTAAGGACAAATCAAAAATCACAAGGCTACTGAGTGCTCCAACTCACCCTGTTGACACCACCTATAACTGTTCCCTTTTTTCTAGATGTACTGATTCTGATGAGTGTGCACAACTTATAACATTGGTGGCTCATGTCATGTTTTCTACAGAGAATTAATATTCAGGATAAAATATATTGCTTATTCTTTATGGGATTAGCTTGGTGGTTTGTTGCTTTTTAATGAATAGTAATTTAATGTTATGTTTTGCCAGTAGCACTCTGTTGGGCTTGTATTACTGCCATATACATAAGCCTCACCGGCCAGACCCATCCAATACTTCTGTTAAGTACATCAGAGAAATGAATCATTGTTCATTTATTATTCATTCAGTCATAAAAGCAACTTTCTAGTGATATAGAGAAATATCCTTAAAGGGGTTTTGTCACGAAGTATAATTGACGTGGGAAGTTTTTGAATTAAATAATAAACATTTTCACTATTCATCATTATTAAAAAATATGGACCGTTTTTGTTTTAGCTCCTTTAGTGATCCATTGTTTACAGCTCGTCTCCAGGGGATACGACCAGGGCTGAGAGATCCTCATTCCTGGTCACACATGCTCAGACATCACCTCTCCTCCCCGGGAGTTACTGAGTGTTCAAACCCCAGGTGCTGTCACTCTACTCCTGTCCTCTGTGCTCCTTAGTAATTAGTCAAAGTGCAAATAAATTAATAAAAGAAACCTCAATGAGGTATGTACATTGATAAAGATAAATAAAATCCACAGGTTTGGTTTCTGCAGGGATTTCAACTGAGGACCCTTGTGCCTGACGCAAAAGTTTTACCTCTGAGCTATAATGTAGCTAATTACAGTTCTACACATAAACAGACCTTTCTTTCACTACAGAGAGGAAAGGCATAGTGATGTCATCCTGCTGGGTCACATGATAAGCAATTCAAACAAATCACGCACGCCCCCTGAAGAGCTGGATACAGGAGGTATGAAATTAGATCGGCAAAACCCCTTTAAATTACTGAATAATTTGTTTATGCATTTTTTTACATATAGGTTACTATGGGCAAAAGAGTGAGTTTTGGACCTAAACAGTTTCATACATGTGGCCCTTAGTTCCTTGGCAGCTGCTGTGTAACTACGTACCAGCGTTTTATGTATATATACTATATATATTATATATATATATATATATAGTATATATATAAGTATATATATATAATACATATATATATATATATATATATATATATATATATATATATATATATATATATATATTGTTCAGAACACTATGAATTTCAGAACAACAATACAACAATACTGTCAACGTTTTGGTGACGATATTGCTAAGAAAGCCCTGGAATTTTTTATACCATTTGTTACATATCTCTGCGAACAATCCATTTCGAGGACACTGGACATAAAAACAAAGAAAAGGAACAGACTTTGCTGTGAAAATTACATGAGAGTAGCACGTGCCAAGGTCAAACCATGCATATCTGAACTGGTCTCTCAAAAACAACAGCAGAAGTCACACTGATTTGCAGGTATGTAATTTGTTGTGAGTTTATGCACTGTGTTGGTTTTGTTCTTTGATCAAGGTGATGTTCATGCACGGTTCATTTTGTGTTCCAGTAAAAAAACACATACCTATGTCTTGAATTTGGAAAAAAATCACAATTGATTTATCACTAAAGGAGGGTTCGGTGAATGTGCATATGAAACTGGTTGGATCGGTACATCAAACAAGGTTAAGAAAACCTGATATGTAATATAATATATATTATATATATATTTTATATATATATATATAATTATATATATAAAATATATCATACTGTACATACCCTATAGTCAAAAAACATGGAGTGTGTGTCTATTCTTTCAGTGCTTTATCTTTAAAGTGTGGCATGCTGGGAAATGTCCCAGCATGTCACACTTTAAGATGAGGGCATATATGTGTGATTGTATCAATGTGTGTATTCAATGTGATTATATATGTATGTGTGTATACATTGAACTTTCACTTAAACTTTGCACTGTATAGGGGAATTGCAAGTCCCTGTAGCCACACTTTAAGATAAGGGATTGTTTGTGTGATTTGTAAAAATATGTGTGTGTACTATGTGAATGTATATGTATGTGTGTGTATGAAATGTGAATGTATATGTATATGTGTGTATACATTGAACTTTCACTTACACATTGTACTCTATGGCCTGGGACCCATGTGACTGTGACATCATCTCAGGTCCTTCAGCCTGAAAAAACTGGAGGTTTCCACAAAACCTCCAGTCTAACAGGCTGCTTATGGGGGTGGAACGGGCTTGGGAACGGCACTGCCCAGGAGGCGGCCACCCGATGACATCACTCAGGAGGCGCTGACTAACTAGGGCTTATTTTTGGAGTATATTTAAAGCCTACTCCAAGAATCTGTGAAAATCAGGCTAGGGCTTATATTTGGAAAAACATGGTATATAGTTGAAAGGACACACATCAGTTATAATGAGGACAGTAGGTGGCTCCAGCTGCATCTTGTGGCCAACATAGTATGAAAAATACTTACTGAAGACAATCTACAGTTTCCTTGATACAGTGGACTTGGAAGGGGACTATGGGCGACATGTATGATCGGGCTTTCTGCCCGATTTCAGGCGTATTCTACGCCTCACCGGCCCGAATCCGCTGTCGGACGCAGGGATGCGGTGTTAGGCGCAGCGTTCGCCACTCTCAGCTGCGCCCCGCATGAAGGGGTGGGCAATGGGCGCGGTGTGGGCGCGCTATAGGCGTTCGGGGGCGGGACGCGGCGTGCTCGAAAACTCCGAGGCATGTACGATGACGAGGCGCAGTGCAGCGCTCGGCAGCTCGACAGGCAGACCTGGTTTGTTTTGGTCTAAATGATCCGGCGGAGGAGAAGTGCAGCGAGAACGGAACATGCGAGGAAACATAGAAGATCGCTACACAAATTTCGGCGCTCAGCTCCGTGCGGCATGTATGATTCTGAAAAAAATCACCTTTATAAAGGCGGAAAACATTCTGAGAAAAAGAGCTCAGCCTCAAAAATAAAAAATACATTAAAAAAATCACTTTCCAAAGATCTAGAACGGCGCAATATCCAGAATTAGGATATTGGAAACAAAAAAAAAAAAAAAAAAAAAAACCCCCAACAAAGACAAAAAATTTTAAAAAAAAAAAAAAATTGTCCAAAATACAGTAAAAAAATTCAAGCTATTCTCAGGTCGCATATAACCGGCCCAAACAAATAGGAGCGACAAACCCATATATCCTATGGAGTAGTATTGACCAATCAAATCAAAGCGGGACAGTTCAAAATACAGTAAAAATGCAGAAAAAAGCTGATTGGCTGAGCTAGGGGGCTTGGCTATCTCGGCCAATCAGAATAGGAGCGACAAAGACCCATTATATCCTATGGAGAAGTTTGGACCAATCAGAATTAAAGGCGGGACAGTTCAAAATACAGTAAAAAGACAGAAAAGAGCTGATTGGTTGAACTAGCAGGGGCTTGGCTATCCCAGTCAATCAGAATGCGAGCTACTTCTCCCATTGTAGTCTATGGAGAGATCGGCGCAATGCAATCTCCGCTCTCAGCGCCGTGCGGCATGGAGTAGGAATAAAAAAATCTTTTTTATTAAGTGTAAAACATTATCAGATAAAGCGCTGAAACCTTCTATAAAAATAAAGCAGTTAAAACACCGAACAACGCGTTTCTCGCCGAGACCGGCGCTACATAAGGAATTGCAATAGAGAGAATTGTCGGGAAATACAGTAATTCAAATTGTCTAAGCTCTTCTGATTGGTCGGCATAAACCAGCCAATCAAGACACATCAGACAGGAGATTGACCCGATAGGCGCACCCTTATATCCTATGGAGGAGTAATTGACCAATCAGAATAGGAGCGACAGTGGCCCATTCTAAGCTATGGAGAAATATTGACAAATCATATTCAAAGGCGGGACATTTTCAAAATACAGTAAAAAGGCAGAAACTACTGTTTGGTTAAGCGGCGGGGGCTCGTCCATTTAGCCAATCAGAGCGCAAGCTACTTTCTCAAGTTTTTGGGGGAAAAGAAATTGAGCGAGCCTGTGATTGGCTAAGTTAAAAGAGGCCGGTTTTTTCCCAAATGGGAAGCGACGACTCCATGGGTTTTTAATGCAATCTGAATAAAATTTTACATGGCAGAATAAAATGAAAATACTCCCAAAAGTTGCCCCAATGTGTATATAAAATGAATAAAAATAGGGGGGTAAAAAAAAAAATATTAAATTAATAAAATCATGTTTTTTTTCCTTATTTTCGTTAGCCAAGGCAATAGTATGGGTGCAACAAAAATAAGGAAATAAACATGATTTTTTAAACATGGGAAAATAAATTTCTCCTGTTTTCCACCCCTGTCTCGCATCAACAGATTTTCGGCGCATTTCCCCACAAGCGCCAAGCCCCCCCCGCAGCCCCCCAACACACTGGCGGGGCGCGGCGTTTTTTCCCCACATTTGATCGCACTCCCTCGGCGGCGAATCCCGGGCCAGCCCCACACTGGCCAAGTCCCGCACTGGGGCCTAACCCCACTGGCGGGGCGCGTGGACTTTACATAGTTGTATGAGCGCCCCGGGCCCCGACAAAAAATCGGCCAGTTTTTCCCAGAAAACTGGCGGAAAAGCGCGCCCCGACCCGGCGAGCTTCATACATGTCGCCCTATATCCTTATATAAATAGTTGCCTCTCACTTTAAATGAACACTATGCATTGAAGTGATTCCTCAAGGATACTTTCATCTTTTCTGTTTTTGCGCTCACGAATTTGCCCACCTTTACTTTTCTCGAGTTCCATCAAAGGAGATGTCTACTTTCTATAAAAATCATACTAACTTCTCTTTGGGCTCAAGTAAAATTTAAGAAAAACTTTTATTCATCTTCCTCCATTGCCCGGTTCCAGCATTGCATCTCTTCAGTCTTCTGTTGACATTACATCACTTACAAATGGGGACTTCACCAGGGCAGATGCTGATTACATGCCTCTCATTTACATCACCATGTAAGTGAATGGTTTCAAACAGTGATGTACATAGAGGCATGTGATTGCTGTAGCTAATCAACAGCTGCGATGGTAATGTCTCTGTTCAGAAGGCGGGTTGTCAGTGAAGACTGAGAGAGAGGTCGGAACCTGGACTGGAAGAAGAAGAATATAAAAATTCTTTTTATTTTTTTTGGGGCCCCAAGGAGATTAAGACTTCTGGGTTTGTGGACCCCTGAACCTCAAACAAGCGATGGGTAAGCCGTACAGGAGCGGAAAATCTAAGAGGTTCTGGTTTTCCGAGCCTGCCAAAAGGCAGGTTGAACTCCCTGAGGCAGGAGACACTCGGTTGCTTGAGGTTGCAGCCGAGGTATAGCAAGGTACAAAACCGTATGGCAGGTTTGTAGTCAAGGAGAGACAGGAGGGTCAAGGCAGGCGGCAGGCAAAGTTAGACAAGAGACGAAGGCAGGAGATCAGTTACACGGTGGAGACAGACAGGTAAGGGAACGCTTTCTCTAAGGCAATAATGGTGCCTAGATCTGGCAAAGAAATAAAGGAAGTGACTAAACTAAATGGGGTCAGCACCTTGCGATTAATGAATCACTGGTGAGCTAGACCTTTACATTTTACTGAGTCAGTGGGAATGCCCTCTCCCTAGGACAGTAGTAGAATAGTGGAGGGGAGGGGAGGGGAGGGGAAGGGAGAGGTAAGTACTGACTCGGAGACATGATATTACGAGTGCACCCACCACCAGACTTGTGGGTCGTGGTGCCACTTGTGTCTGGAGCGGCAGGCAGAGAGCACTTGCAACAATATGTTAGTATGATTTTTATAGGAAGTGGACATCCACTTTGGGCTCTAATAACTGGCCCACCAGAGGACCGGAGGATCCTCTGGTGGGCCCTAGTCCGACACATATGTTGTGGGATCCGCAGTTGGCACATCATGCCTAAGAATGCCCGGGCTCTCTGTCTTGAGCATTCATAGGTATGTCTGCGCAGACCCTTACTGGAGCTAAGCATCACTGGTGCCTGCTTCACTGTCCTTTCTAGTAGGTCAAAGGCCCTAGACCTTAGACGTACTAGGTGTTGGCAATGCATCATCATGCATGCTTCGCAATAATCTCATATAACTAGGAGAAGCCTGGTCTGCAGCTCGTGGATGGAACAGAAAGAGGTGAGTGCATTTTTATTTTTTGTTCATCTAGTGGGGCCCTACCTGTCCTGGGACTAATCTACAACCTAACTATGGACAATCTATCTACATATCAGGGTCCTATCTACTGACTACTTACCCATGGGCAATCTATCTATCTTTGGGCAATCTACCTACATACCTTGGGGTTAATCTACCTACCGGCAATGTACCTTCCTACATTGGGCTAATCTACTGTCTACCTATCTATGTGCAATCTACCTACTTACCTGGGGCCTATCTACTATCTACCTACCAAGGGGCAATATACCTACTGACCTGGAGACAATCTACCTACTTGGGGCTAATCTACCTACCTATATGGTGCATAACTACTGCTTACCTCTCTAGTGACAATCTACCTACCTAACAGGAGCATATTTACCGCCTACATAGCACAAACAAACCCTAATCCTAAAATATAACTTTTAATAAATACTTTTAAAATATATGTAGGGATATGGAAAAATTGCAATAACTATCGCAAATAAATACTGTCCCTATTACTGTATATACCCTACTCAACCCTCATACAAGAAAGGCTATCGTCCCGAAATGGAAGGCCCAACTGACGATGACTCACCCTAATGGTTACCTAAAGTGCCCCTACATCATAAATTTCTAGCTAAGTGAATAGAGACACCAATAAAGAGAAAATTGCCCAAATAACTACACAGATGAAAAGTCTCAATAATTTCCAATCATGTACAAAAAGGACAATTCCTGCTCAATATTCCAAATTATTCATAAACCAAAACACAAAGCTTATACTTCTCTTAATCCATGGAACAGGCCTGTATACATCGTGGCAATTATCGTGCATATGGATATCAGCTAATATTTCTGTGGACGTCATTGTGGACCCCTGATGAACCCTCACCTATCAGAGAGGGGGAAACGCGTCGGGGCTGACGAAGGGGAATCTTTACAGAAGGTCATATGCATCTATTTACCCTACATACCCGAAAGTTGTTCCATGGATTAAGAGCACAAGGGTCCTCGGTTCAAATCCCTGCAGGAACCAAACCTGTAGATTTTATTTCTCTTTATCAATGCACAGACCTGATTGAGGTTTCTTTTTTTATTTATTTGCACTGTTTGACTAATTACTAAGGAGTGCAGAGGGCGGGAGTAGAATGACAGCACCTGGGGTTGAACACTCAGTAGCTGTTGAGAGGAGAGGTGATGTCTGGGCATGTGCGACCAGAACTAAGGGCTCTCAGCCCTGGTCGTATCCCCTGGAGATGAGCTGTAAACAATGGATCACTAAAGGAGCAGCTAAAACTAAAACGGTCCAGAATTTTTAATAATGATGAATGGTGAAAATGTTTATTATTTCATTTACAAACTTTGCATGTCAATTTTACTTCGTGATAAAACCCCTTTAAATAAAAAGATTAAATATATACAATATCATCAATATTAATGGCTCCTGTGTGTGTTTGTGTTGGTGAGGCTTGGCTTTTTGGGTCAAAGAACTTTACATTGAAGTAGGAAGTCCTTTTTTGGTTGTAGGTAATTTATCCTCTAGATGTTAGAAAAAGTATTTCCAATATCTGACTGCAGGTGAATATCTTACAAGTATAGATAAACTGAAATACAATTTATAAGAATGTTGCTCAATGGTTTATTATCTATGACTGTTGTTTGATTACATACAGTACATGCTTCTTCCAGTTGTAGCATACAGTAAATGATGCAATAATGTATGTAATCAGACAGCAGTCATAGATAATAAACTGTTCTACAACATTCTTATAAATTGTATGTCTGTTTTTTTAATAATGCAGGTATTTTAACCTTATAATTGGCAGTATGAATAGTGTAAAGTCACGGAGAAGTCCACCATGAACGTTACCCTCTTTTCCGTATAATACTCAATATCCATTTTTAGGCAGATACAATATACTGAAAAACATTTCAACCGTTTATTCTTCCACATTCAGCAAGTAATAAAGGTAAAAGACATACTTGTGTGCTTTGTAGTGTGCCCGTAGCCAACAGGTGTGTGACGCCCCCCTTGCTCTGTAGCTATTACCTCACTACATGGATCTCCATGAGCTGCATGCATGAGACAATCGGCTAATGGTGATGGAAAAAAAACTGCAAACTACAAAGCACACAAGTATGTCTTTTACCTTTTTTTTAACTAAGTACCATAAATTAATTTCCCTGTGGTGCCCCCACAGTAGAAATGAAGCATTACACAATTCCCGTGGGCTTACAACGGGTTGCACCAGAGATTCCAACAATTTGATGCAATAAATTGTTCTACATTCAGTTTAGTGTTTATTATCTCTGTAATCTGAATTTATGCAAATAGTAGAAAAATAACAGTAAACTACAGTATACAAAAATAAGGAATATGAACCTACGGGCCAAGAGAAACCATAGTTCCATTAATTAAGGTAAAATTTAGCTTTTTTATATCCATTCTGACTGTATACCTAAAAAAATTGACAGAAAAGACAAAAAAGGAAGATCAGATTTAATGCATCAGTTTCCATTCTGGTTTTTTACCTAAAAACTAGAAAAAGACAAAAAAAAGTTATTATCTAATATCTGACCAGTTGGCAATGTGAGGGGTCTAGTGATGCTAGAGGTGGCACAGCAGTAAATCACACAGAGTCTATTATTAATACACAATTTACAAAGTCCTTACCTGCTAGGTGAACTTCATGTTCGGTGTTTTCGCATCACAATAACCGCGGTTTCAGCCATAATGCCTTTATTTGTGTTCACCAGTGTGAACTCGGTCTTTCCTGCTCTGTGTTCGTAATTGATTCCTGGTCCACGCCTGTGGTCAAGAATCCTCCAGCACTCTACTAGTTAAACTATTTTCTTGCAAGTCCTTTTGATTGACAGCCTTGTATCCAACCCAGTTTTCTGTTGTTTATGCCTATCACCTTTGTCTTTTGTTTTCTGGTCAGGTACAAAATGGCTATTGTATCACTACCCTTTTGCCTGCTATATTGGTTTCTTTTGTGCATTTATCTAGCCTTTACACTTCTGTGCCCATTCCTGCTTATCTGAATTTGGCTTGGTTACTGACTATTCTTCTGCCCTGTGATTCTGTACTGCTTCTCCTGTCTGTTGCTGACCTGGCTAGTTGGACCCTCTTTGATTGTGTTCAGTGTTTGTTTATCTGTGTCTTGTATATTCAGTTATATAGTGTATCTCGCAGTCTTCGGTTGGGGCCGACCTGTTAAGGAGTCGGGCACCCCCAAAAGGCAGATACAATGGTTGGGAACAACATCAGCGCCTTACTCTTTCTGTGTCTTCTTATGTGCCCCTGACTGGTTCCTCATACCAACATTTTATGTGAGCACCTAAAGCTTTAGGGCTCCTCAAAATATCTCCTCCTGAATACTTATCAACAGAAGCATGGCAGACAGAGCTGGAATTTTCACAACCATGTTGTCAGCCACACAGAAACACAGAACAGTATGCATCTTGTACAACAAAGTGCTATACATATGGTTCTCATAGTAAAAAAAACAACATAACATCTACTGCAATGAAAGACATATGGTTGGTCTGGTAGGAATAATACAACACCATTTTTAGTCTTATAAACTCCAGTGTAAATGGCATGAGAAGCCAGGACATTTTACAATTCCACCCATTTTCACCCTCCGTACACCCATACAGATGGGTTTCCTGAGACAGATTTCCTACGGGAACATTAAAGATAAGGCTCCATGATGAGTTGTGTAACCAGAGAAATTACACATGACCTCAATGTTTTCCTATGGAAGAAAGTTTTCCTTTCTATGAAAACCTTGAAGTTGTGTACAAGTCCCAGTAATGCGTGTTTCTTACTGTGATCAGGGTAAACTTGGACTTATAGCCTCCATGTGCTCAAAGGGTCTGGTGTGATGGTTATTAGCACCTTATCATCCCTCTGTCCATTCATAGAATTCTGGCCACAAGAAATGATGACTTGTATTATGCAGAAATGCTGCTACGCCTTTCTTTTCTCCAACATGAGGGCAAGATACTGAACAGAAGATCTTCCCAAAAATTCTAGTTTTTTGGAGAGGTTCCAGTGTACACAAATGAAACAACATTTCTGCATAAAGAGAATACTGTACATAAAGCTTCTGATGTTTAGAAACCAATATAAATATTGATCCATGTCGAGTAATAAGGATTTTTTTCTGCTTTCCTCTGAATTAGCTCAGGTTTGCTAACACATCCACAATCAATATAAAGTAGGTCAAGTAGGACTTTTTTGGCTCTTAATGGGGACTATTCTAAATGCAAGCGCTATACTGACAGTAGCTCCACTGAATTCATTCTTATTAGAAATATAACCCTTAATGGAGTTCTACAGGATTTGAAAAATGTGGCTGTATTTTTCCAAAAACTTCCAGACCTTTCCACATTTGTGTGGTATCACAGCTCAGACCTATTGACTTCAACGAAGCTGAGCTGCAATACCAGACACAACCCACAGACAGGTATGCGATAGTTTCTAGATAGTTTCAGTCATGTAAGGTCCAATTAAATTTAAAGATTGATATTTTACCTGCTGCTTGTGAAGAGTTTTGTAGTCTGATGAGAGTCTGTCCCCCTCTATATCTGGCATTAGAATAAATGAGAATACATAAGGTCTCCTTTTAGACCAGTTATGTGTCTCATGAGAGTATATCCGTATGGCGGTTCATCATGATCTGTGTTGTCGAGACATATTCAGCGAGTAGATTCTGAGATACTGAAAAAGATGCTTTGTAAATGTCAGAATTTAAAGAGAAAGGACACAAAGCTTGAGCCTGACATGGATCTTTTGACTTGTAAGTTTGTTGATGTCCTCTGTCTCCCACTGCTCCTTGCTTACAGTTGGGCAATCACTGCAAACATTATTTCATCCCTTAAAATTCAATCACTGCTAAAAACAAAAACATGATGCTCCACCCCCCCCCCCCCCCCCCCTCCCCCTCTTTGATTTAAAACCATGATATTGGTTCTTAGTTACTTAGGGTAACATGTATGAACGGGGCTGTGCAAGTTTTCTGGCGTCCAAAAGCTATCATAGCCCTGTTCTACAGATGTATGAAGAGTCGCATTCCAAACTATGGTGCGATAACAGTTTTTAATGCACCAAAGATTAGGGGCATTCTGGGGGCTTCGGACAACATTCATAGAATTAGACACATTTATGATTCTTTGATGCCAAATCTAGGTACAGAACAGGTAGAACAGCCAGATCAGGGTAAAGGTGGTGCCTGAGTCAGACTTGTGGTATTGACTCTACACTGTGCCTGTGTGTATGACCTGCAGGAGAATAGCCAGACCAGGGTAAAGTTGGTGCCTGAGCCAGACTTGTGGTATTGGCTCTACTCTGTCCTGTATGTATGACCCACAGAAGAACAGCCAGACCAGGGTAAAGGTGGTGCCTGAGCCAAATTTGTGGTATTGGCTCTACTCTGTCCTGTATGTATGACCCACAGAAGAACAGCCAGACCAGGGTAAAGGTGGTGCCTGAGCCAAACTTGTGGTATTGTATCTACTCTGTCCTGTATGTATGACCTGCAGAAGAACAGCCAGACCAGGGTAAAGGTGGTGCCTGAGCCAGACTTGTGGCATTGGCTCTATACTGCGCCTGTATGTATGACCTGCAGAAGAACAGCCAGACCAGGGTAAAGGTGGTACCTGAGCCAGACTTGTGGTATTGACTCTACACTGTGCCTGTGTGTATGACCTGCAGGAGAATAGCCAGACCAGAGTAAAGGTGGTGCCTGAGCCAGACTTATGGTATTGGCTCTACACTGCCCTGTATGTATGACCTGCAGAAGAATGCCAGACCAGGGTAAAGGTGGTGCCTGAGCCAGACTTGTGGTATTGGCTCTACACTGCCCTGTATGTATGACCCACAGAAGAACAGCCAGACCAGGGTAAAGGTGGTGCCTGAGCCAAACTTGTGGTATTGTCTCTACACTGCCCTGTATGTATGACCTGCAGAAGAACAGACCAGGGTAAAGGTGGTGCCTGACCATGACTTGTGCTATTGGCTCTACACTGCGCCTGTATGTATGACCTGTAGAAGAACAGCCAGACCAGGGTAAAGGTGGTGCCTGAGCCAGACTTGTGGTATTGGCTCAACACTGCATCTGTATGTATGACCTGCAGAAGAACAGCCAGACCAGGGTAAAGATGGTGCCTGAGCCAAACTTGTGGTATTGTCTCTACACTGCCCTGTATGTATGCCCTTTGCAGAAGAACAGACCAGGGTAAAGGTGGTGCCTGACCATTACTTGTGCTATTGGATCTACACTGCGCCTGTATTTATTACCTGCATAAGAACAGCCAGACCAGGATAAAGGTGGTGCCTGAGTCAGACTTTGTGGTATGGCTCTACACTGCGCCTGTATGTATGACCTGTAGAAGAACAGCCAGACCGGGTAAAGGTGGTGCCTGAGCCAGACTTGTGGTATTGGCTCAACACTGCATCTGTATGTATGACCTGCAGAAGAACAGCCAGACCAGGGTAAAGGTGGTGCCTGAGCCAGACTTGTGGTATTGACTCTACACTGTGCCTGTGTATATAACCTGCAGGAGAACAGCCAGACCAGGGTAAAGTTGGTACCTGAGACAGACTTGTGGTATTGGCTCTATATGCCTGTATGTATGCCTGCAGAAGAACAGCCCAGACCAGGGTAAAGGTGGTCCCTGAGCCAGGAACTTTTTGGTATTGGCCTACACTGCCCTGTATGCTTGACACGCAGAAGAACAGCCAGACCAGGGTAAAGGTGGTGCCTGAGCCAGACTTGTGGTATTGACTACTACACTGTGCCTGTGTTATGACCTGCGGAGAACAGCCAGACCAGGGTAAAGGTGGTACTGAGCCAGACTTGTGGTATTGGCTCTATACTGCCCTGTATGTATGACCTGCAGAAGATCAGTCAGACCAGGGTAAATGTGGTGCCTGACCCCGACTTGTGGTTTTGGGCTCTACACTGCCCTAAATGTTGACCTGCAGAAGAACAGCCAAAACCAGGGAAAAAGGGGTGGTGCCTGAGCCAGACATGTGGTTTTGGGCTCTACACTGTCCTTATGTATGACCTGCAGAAGAACAGCCAGACAGAGTAAAGGTGGTGCCTGACCCAGACTTGGGGTTTATTGGCTCTACACTGCCCTGTATGTTTGACCTGAAAGAAGAACAGCCTTTCCAGGGTAAGGTGGTGCCTGAGCCAGACTTGTGGTATTGGCTCTATACTGCCCTTATGTATGACCTGCAGAAGAACAGCCACACCAGGGTAAAGGTGGTGCCTGAGCCAGACTTGTGGTTTTGGCTCTACAGGGCCCTGTATGTATGACCTGCAGAAGAATAGCCACACCAAGGAAAAGGGGGTGCCTGAGCCAGATTTTGTGGTATTGGCTCTACACTGCCCTGTATGTATGACATGCAGAAAAAACGCCACAACAGGGTAAAGGTGGTGCCGAGCCAGACTTGTGGTATTGGCTCTACATTGCCCTGTTGTATGACCCAAGAAGAACAGCCAGACCAGGGTAAAGGTGGTCCCTGAGCCAAACTTGTGGTATTGTCTCTACACTGCCCTGTATGTTGACCTGCTGAAGAAGAGACCATGGTAAAGGTGGTGCCTGACCATGACTGTGCTATTGGCTCTACACTGCGCCTGTATGTTATGACCTGCAGAAGAACACCAGACCAGGAAAAAGGGTGTGCCTGAGTCAGATTTTGTGGTATTGGCTCTATAAATGCGCCTGTATGTATGACCTGTAGAAGAACAGCCCAACCGGGGTAAAGTGTGCCTGAGCCAGCTTGTGGTATTGGCTCAACACTGCATCTGTATGAAATGACCTGCAGAAAAAAACAGCCAGCCCAGGGTAAAGGTGGTGCCTGAGCCAGACTTGTGGTATTGACTCTACACTGTGCCTGTGTATATGACCTGCAGGAGAACAGCCGACCGGGGTTTAAAAGGTGGTCCCTTTGGCCAGACTTGTTGGTTTGGCTCTATACTGCCTGTATGTATGACCTGCAGAAGAACAGCCGACCAGGGTTAAAGGTGGTACCTGAGCCAGACTTGTGGTATTGGCCCTACACTCCCCTGTATGCATGACACGCAGAAGAACAGCCGGGACCAGGGGAAATGTGGTGTTTGAGCCAAAACTTGTGGTATTGACTCTACACTGTGCCTGTGTATATAACCTGCAGGAGAACAGCCAGACCAGGGTAAAGGTGGTACCTGAGCCAGACTTGTGGTATTGGCTCTATACTGCCCTGTATGTATGACCTGCAGAAGAACAGCCAGCCCAGGGTAAATGTGGTGCTGAGCCAGACTTGTGGTATTGGTTTCTACACTGCCCTGAATGTATGACCAGCAGAAGAACAGCCCGACCAGGGTAAAGGTGGTGCCTGAGCCAGACATGTGGTATTGGCTCTACACTGTCCTGTATGTATGACCTGCAGAAGAACAGCCAGACCAGAGTAAAGGTGGTGCCTGAGCCAGACTTGTGGTATTGGCTCTACACTGCCCTGTATGTATGACCTGCAGAAGAACAGCCATACCAGGGTAAAGGGGGCCTGAGCCAGACTTGTGGTATTGGCTTATAATGCCCTGTATGTATGACCTGCAGGAAAAGAACAGCCACACCAGGGTAAAGGTGGTGCCTGAGCCAGACTTGTGGTATTGGCTCTACACTGCCTGTGTGTATGACTGCAGAGAACAGCCACACCAAGGTAAAGGGGGTGCCTGAGCCAGACTTGTGGTATTGGCTCTACACTGCCCTGTATGTATGACATGCAGAAGAACAGCCAGACCAGGGTAAAGGTGGTGCCTGAGCCAGACTTGTGGTATTGACTCTACAATGCCCTGTTTGTATGACCTGCAGAAGAACAGCCAGACCAGGGTAAAGGTGGTGCCTGAGCCAGACTTGTGGTATTGACTCTACATGCCCTGTATGTAGGGACCTGCAGAAAAACAGACCAGGGTAAAATTGATGCCTGAGTCAGACTTGTGGTATTGGCTCTAAAATGCCTGTATGTATAACCTGCGAAAAAACAGCCAGACCAGGGTAAGGTGGTGCCTGGCCAGATTGTGGTATTGGCTCTACACTGCCCTGTATGTATGACCTGCAGAAGAACGCCATACCAGGGTAAAGGTGGTGCCTAAAGCCAGACTTGTGGTTTTGGGCTCTACACTGCCCTGTATGTATGACTGCAGAAGAACACCCACACCAGGGTAAAGGTGGTGCCTGAGCCAGACTTGTGGTATTGGCTCTACACTGCCCTGTATGTATGACCTTCAGAAGAACAGCCACACCAAGGTAAAGGTGGCGCCTGAGCCAGACTTGTGGTATTGGCTCTACACTGCCCTGTTGTATGACCTGCAGAAAAACAGCCAGCCAGGGTAAATGTGGTCCCTGAGCCAGACTTGTGGTATTGACTCTACACTGCCCTGTATGTATGACCTGCAGAAGAACAGACCAGGGTAAAGGTGGTGCCTGAGCCAGACTTGTGGTATTGGCTCTACACTGGATACAACAAGAAAGAAAAGTGCTGCTCACCGGTATGCTGGGTACTGTAGTCCGCCTGTCCTCAGCAATGGACATCAAATTGTAGAAAAAAGGGGAAAAGGTCTCTCTCCTGTTTCCAAAGCGGTTTGCTCGTGGGAATGGACATCCGGCTGTAGTTGTCCACCATATGAACGGTAAGTAGTAGATGATCCCGGCACTCGCGCAGAAGAATCTTCAAAGGCGTAGTAGCATAACAGACACTCTCTTTATTGAAAAAAGTATTAAAATGGCTTATAAAAACATGGGAAAAAGCAAACAGTTAAACGCGTTCTCAGGCCCCTGTAATGGCCCTTATTCGTAACTGACATACATTCTAAAACACTTCCTCTTAAAGCCAACTTCCTGGGTCACCCGGGTTTCCCGCACCTGTGCATTTAACCCATTATGGTATAGATGAAATTCAATAGCTCCTAGTTCACACTCGTTGCTGTCTAATATATACATGCAACTTAAACCCTATAGTTAAGGAAAAGTACTGTATACAAAGAATATATTTTACAGAAATATTCATGTACAAAACACGACACTAGTATATGCATGGATTGGAGGAGAAGGGGAAAAAAAAAAAAAGAGAAGAAAAAAAAAAAAAAAACACACAACCCAAATCATTTGGTGCGAGAATGCCAAACAAGACTAGTGAATGTGGCTAATAAATATACAAAAAGGTCAGATTTGAATTTCCCGGCCCCCGACGGAACCTAGTATCGAGGAGGGAGTATCCAATATGCCCCTTTTCATACGGGCCTTCCTCCAATCCCCTCCCCCTTAGGGGTCTGTTGACCTGTTCTATAGCCTGAACTTTTAAAAATGTAAGATTACCCTGATGAACGTCTAAAAAATGCTTAGCAGCTCCTGAGATTTTACGGAGACTAGCTTGTTTAGAATCTGTATATGTTCCTGATGCGAATATATAGGTTTCTGGTAGTGCATCCCACATATTGTGTATTGCATATATCGCCCCAAATGAGGTACACCCATATGAAAAACAGCGACAATTAAAAAAAACTCCGAATCTTGTATTGTTTCCCTGTGACTGTTGGGGTAAGATGTCCGATTTGACCATATATTTACACAGGGTACATCTGCTCACTCCACATTTAAAAGATCCCTTGAAATCCATCCAAGTGTGTCCCCTCTGTTTGACGCTGGAAGGAACACACTTGGGGAGATCATGTTACCCAACGTACGTGGTCTTGTAGTATAATTTACACCCTTTTTTTAGCACTTCTCGCAATACTGGATCAATATTTAAATTTAGGTAGATGTTTTTGTATGACTTGCACCAATCCTGATTTTGATTGCTGTATTGTGTTTTGAATATATGTTAGACTCTCTGGAGGACGTTTTTTCTATTCCTGGAGGAAATAATGGGTCATTTCTATCCTTCCTATAACTATATCCAAGGCTTCTGGGATGTATCTGTCTTGTACCCCTGTTCCTCAGCCTGTCAGTAATATCTTCCTCTCCTGTTGTAATGCCCCACTTCACTGAAAGTTCCTCTTGGATCTTATAAACTCACCCCGGGAGATTATTTTGGACATTGGGGGATGGCAACTGGAGGCATGTAAAATGCCATTCCCTGAAATTTTTTCCTGTATGTAGTGCTATGAACCTTACTTGTAACTGGATCACCTGTCAAATTAGATCCAAAAAATTTATTCGGTTTTTTGTCCCATTTCAAATGTAAAAAACAAATTATCATTGTTGGCATTAATGTATTCCCAAATTTGGGTATGGGGTAGATGAACCTGCCAAATTAACAGGGTTTTCATTTTATATACCTCCCCTACCAAAATATCTGCTCAGAAAAAACATTATCAATGGAATAAAATATACCTCTTTTTCCCAATACGAAACGAATATGTTGGGAAGTGAAGGTGAAAAAGCAAGAGCCCTTTGGGCATCCCTGTATCTGCAGGTAAAAGGAGCCATTTAAACATGAAAAAATTGTGTCCTAACAGAAATTTTTGTGACCAGAAGAATATACTGATTGAGAGAATCACCATATTCCGTGTAAATTTTTTGAAAAAGAGATAAGGCATGAAGGGCCTAAAGTATGTGGTATTGTGGTATATAAAACAACTATATCAACGGACACCCACTGATTTTCTGCTTCCAAATCACATTGTCCATGTACTTCAAAACATCCCTAGAGTCCTTCAAGTAACTCGGCGATCGAAAAGCCAAAGGCTGTAAATGCCGTCTGCCAAGTACTAATATGTCATAGATGGACCCTATTCCTGCATTATGGGACGAAGTGGGGGAGGAAAAACCCCTTATGGACTTTGGGGGAGGGCGTGGAAAAAAGGAGTTTTGGGGTAACTAAAAACTCATGCTGTCCCTTTGTTTGTCCGTGAGAACTTCATTGCCATACCTTCCCCAAGAAGTTTATCTACTTTGCCAGAAAAGATTTTAGTAGGTCCTGTGTCAACTTTTTGTATTCTTGTTGTCATCTAACATCTTATTTCACTTCCCTAGATTTAAATCCTTATCAAGGTAACAACAGTGCCCCCCTTATCGGAAGCATGGACTACCAAATATGGATTTTCTTGTATATCCTTAAGGGCACTAGTTTCCTTTTTAGTCATGTTGTTCTTTTTAACATCTTCCTCAAGTGCAGATCTCGTAATTCCTTTTCTTACTATGGACTGAAAATCTTCCATAACAGAAAACCCTAGAATGATGGGTAGAAATTTACTGTTTTTTATGTATTGCAAATTTACATCTTTGGTTGTTATTTTTCTGTTCTGTTTGATTGTCATTAAGACCTTCTAATAGAAAAATGGAGTTTTGCTCGCAAAGCTCAATCCCCTTTGGAAAATAATCTGTCGATGTGGGGAGTGGTCTTTATCAGATTCCTCCGGGGGTGCTTGTGAAAAAGTGTTTCTTAATGGTAAGTAATCTAATAAATTGGTTGACATCTTTAATTGTGTTATAAAGATTAAAATTAGTGGTAGGTACAAAATTCAAACCCCGATTTAACACACTAATTTGTTCTTCAGTCAAAATACAAGCAGACAGATTAAGTACAGAAAAATCAGCAGCAATACAATCTGTATAGGCAATAGTTGTTGTGGTCCGAGACCCTTCATCTAGCGAGGAGGTACTGATGATATGTTCCTGGTCTGATATCTTGGAGTGAAGCCTCCTATATTTCTGTTATGCTACTACGCCTTTGAAGATTCTTCTGCGCGAGTGCCGGGATCATCTACTACTTACCGTTCATTGGCTCTACACTGCCCTGTATGTATAACCTGCAGAAGAACAGCCAGACCAGGGTAAAGGTGGTGCCTGAGCCAGACTTGTGGTATTGGCTCTACACTGCCCTGTATGTATGACCTGCAGAAGAACAGCTTCATACATTCTGGCGCATTCTAAACTACCTCAGAACTGGCCTGTCAGCGCCAAAGTTCATACATGTCGTCCTTAGCTCTTGTTATGACTTACTACGGCTAAGAATCCAAAGCATGATTTGAAACACATAAGAGATGCCGGTACTGTTTTGTTTTTAGTTATAAAGTTTAAAGGTTGTTTTCTAACATTTCTGGACCTTCTATTGACACCAACCTGAGGTATTCCGTGCATCATGGACATATGTGGGATACCTAAATCAAAGTATTCTGAAGAGCGTTTTTTTCATTATTTGTTTTAGGTCAATCACTGCACGTTACTACGGATGACATTAAATTTTATTGAGCAATGGTTGAATACTGAGGACAGTTATTGTTTTTTTTTTTTATAATTTTGGGTTTATAAAAGGCAATGATTTTAAGAATTTGTATACTTGAATTTTTACATTTGTCAAAGAAAACTATAAAGGAAAGTATTAAAGAAGAACAGCAAAATGTTTTAGTAGAACAAATGCCACTTAGTTCCAGTGATGATAATAATAATAATAATAATAATAATAATAATAATTATTATTATTATTATTATTATTATTATATTTAACTGATACTATTTCCAGGGAACTGTAGATTCAAGGGGGGGTTATATACATAACATAGGTCTAAACAAAGCACAATGGCAACACTAAATGACTAACAGAAAGAGGACTCAGCCCGCAACGACTTACAGTTTACAAGGAAAGAGGAAAGAAACAGAAGGCGAGGGGCAGACATGTTTGTGGGTTGGTGTAGGGGCTTATGGTGAGTTATAGACTACCCTTAAGTGATGGGTTTTTAGGTTGTTTTAAACTAGTGAGGGTGAAGAAAAGTCTGATGTGTTGGGGCAGGGAGTTCCAGAATATGGGGGAAGTACAGGAGAAGTCTTGGAGATGGTTGTGTGAGGAGATGACAAGAGGAGAGCAGAGAAGAAATTCCATTAAGGAGCGAAGGTTACATGAAGGGAAGTATTTGGAGATTGCATGAAGGAAGGTATTTGGAGATTGAGATAGAGATATATGGAGAAGACAGGTTATGGAGAGCCTTGTAGGCCATGTTTAGTAACTTGAACTGGAATTGCTGAGCAATAGGTAGCCAGTGAAGGGATTGGAAGAGGGTAGAGGCAGAGGAGTAGCTAGGAGAGAGTTCAGCAATCACAGTAGTTGAATTTCCACTCATAATACATACAGAATTTGGACCTCCTTTGATCTTAGCTTCCTGCCTTAGATATGGTTATTTTATTAAATTCTTTGTGTATTTCTTTCTTAAATATATGGGTAATGTAAAAGTTATATTTTTCGGTTTATAATTTTGTGTTACAATCACTTTATATAGTGGGATACCCATTTAAACATTTTAAACAGTAAATAAAATGATGTTAGGAATATTACTTAGAAGGAAAGTTAGAGAGTAATGCACATAGAATAATTACACTTGGTGTCAGAAAACAGCAGAATATCTGCACTAAATGTCAGAAAACAGCCAAAAGGGCTAATGCAATACAGTACACCAAATAAGTAAACGTTTCTTATTGTAAAAGAGAATTGAGGTTAGAGTTAGGATAAAGGTTATGGTTGGTTTTTACTAATTCTTCCAAACTTCAGGTGATGGGGGGGCAGAGGAATGTATTGTTTGTGTAATTACATTGGAAACCTTTAATTGCCCCAAATAAAACAACTTTAAATACACAGAAAGCCCTTTTCATGCAAGAAATGTTGTAGTTTTGGGTATAATAAATCATATACTTACACAATAAAAAATACATTACTCACACAACTTCCACATCGTTGTAGCCTAAAACTAGAACTAAGAAGCAGTTGCGTTATTAAAGCTTGCTGGTATGCCCCTTTAAGCATTTAAAACAGTAAATAAAATACAGCAAGGAAATTACATCAAAGCTTTTTTTAACATGCTGTTTCACAGAACCACAGCCAGCTTTAGGTTCAAACTTCCTGGTCAGGCTGTAGGTGGGTCTAAGCAGTGATTGACATATTATCCTTGCTATTTCTAGCTTTTCCTGTTACAATGATATGACTGTAAGAAGTTTATCATCTGTAGTGCACAAAGCTACAGAGCTCTAGGTGTATAACCTTGGGGTTTAAGCAAACAAGCTCCTGTTCTAGCATTAAAGGGGTTGTCTCACTACATTGATTCATCATACCTTAGTCATGTTTTCTCAGTTTTATTTTTTAATTCAGGGGCGTTTTTACCAGCTTTACTGGCTTCGATTGACCTGCAGTGATGAGCTGCAGAGGACACCAGGTCTGTAGCTATAGCGACCAGTGCCTGAAGCCAATGAGGTGAGATCAAACAGGTCTGTAGCTATAGCGACCTGAGGAGCTTATGCAGCCCATATAAGAGGGGACATCTAGGAATAGGTAGACATAATGGAAATATATTGCAAAGTGACTTGTTTTTGTAAGATCTTTAATATAAAAAGCGATCCTTGTAGCGAGACAACCCCTTTAAGACTCAGCAGAGACTGACCCACCATGGTCAGACGGCAGCTTGTGGAGCGATCAGATAAAAGATAGAGCAGGGAGAGGTGGTTGGTAACCAAGAGAAACTTATGTGTACTAGCAGTAGATAAAATCTTCTTTATCTCCTGAACAAAGCAAAATCAAAATAGTATTGTATTTGGTAATAACCTTCATTTACCTTACTCTACATGTCAAAAGCTAATTATTGTGGTTAGAAAATCAGAAAACCCCTTTAAAATATTGTTAGAGAATAATGCATGTAGAAAAGCTACACTTTGGGAGACATGTATGATCAAGTTTTTCACTCTTTCCTGGCGTAAAATGCGCCTATGTAAGCAGCTACGATGTCTAATACGCCTAATGAATGTGTTAGGTGCATTGTTCGTAAGACGACACTTTCTAATGCGCCTAACATGAGCAGGTGATCTTGGGGCGTTGCACCACACTCGTAATATTAGACACATATATGAATGTGGTTCGGCAAACCCAGGCGCATTACTTCTCGGACAGGCAGACCTATGTCAATGTGCTCTGCCTGAGCCTGAGGAGTCGAAGTGGAGATAGATTTAATATTAGGGCAAAAAATGTCCCTTATTTCTCAATTTACAACAGGACAATAATAAATTGTAATTTCTGTTCATTTTCAAACTATATAAAATGTAATTATTTAAATTTAATAAAAAAAGTATCATATAAAATTAATATAAAAATACATATCCCAAAAATAAGAAAATAACTCCTAAAAAAGTATTTTTAAATTAATAGAATCTAAAACTAATTTTACATTAAATAACCCACTGAGGTTGTTCAGATTTTTTAATTTTTGCTACATTAAATTTGAAATTTATTTTTGCTGCTCTCACCCTTTATTCTGTATACAGCAGGAGCCAGCACAGAATAAGTATTGCTGGGAACATGTGGTCCCCCAAGCAGGATCAGTCCCATAGTTTCTATCACTGACATGCTATTCTAATGACTTTTTCCAGCCTATCTGTAGCCTTTATACATGTTTGGGGCATTACTTATGCGCCTAAATTCCGTAATGCGCCAAACACAGAGGCGAGGGGCGGGAACTTTAGACTCCATTTATGAACACAAAAAACACTTTCATACATTCAGGCGCATGATACACTGAAAAAAAGATGAGAAAATGAACTTCTGTGCATTCGATTCATAAATGTCTCCCTTGATGTCAGAAAACAACAGCAAGGGCTTATACAATTCAGTACACCAAAGGATTAAACTTTTCTTACTGAAAACAAGAATCTACCATGAATATCCTTATAAGCTGCAGTGATTATGAAACGTGTGTCTATGAGCAGGGAGCCAAAGCTCCAACTGAAAATATAAACTTGGTCTAGACACTCTTGTGCCCTACATACATACAAAGACATTACTGGAGAGATGCAGCAGTCTCTTTATATTCCTCTTATACTGATAGAATAGCCCGCTATATATACAAGCTCTATAACAAAAAAATACAAATTTTAATTCACAATAAAAAAAAAAATTTAAATAGTAAGTCCAAGACATGGAATTCATCTGGACCTACCTGAGATTGTTTCCCCCAGTATCTGCTTTAACTAATCTACAGTACAAGGAACTGTATACAGAAAAGCATGGCTAGATATGAATATAGTGAAATTGTTTCATCCATAAAAGCTTTGCACCTACCGCAAATCTGTATTGGTAGACTGTGTTGGTTCCAGAGAGACTGAAATGAAATAGATACTTTCCTTATCTTTGCCTTCCTCTTTACCCTCCCTTTGTTCTCCACAAGGATCACTTTTCTTGGGTCAGCAAATCCAGAAGATCTTTTTTCTCAATCCTGGAACATTGCTATTGTCTATATAATCCTCACTGGCCCAACCCATCTACCACTTAGACTCATTACATACAATTATCCGAGAAATGAATAATTGCTCTCATTTATTATTTATTAATCATAATTACAACTTACTAAAAGTAGAGAAATATTATCAAATATGTAATTTTTTGCTCATGATCATTTTGAAAAAGCTGCACATTACAGTAACTAACAACGCCAAAAAAGCCGAAACCTATAAGAACTATGTACTCTTTATTGAAAATTATTGGGTCCTTCCTTTGGCCATGTCTACACTGCAGTGGACAAAAAACGACCTGAAAACGAATTACTAAAAACGTTCATGAAACCGAGTTTTCTGTCCACTGCCTGTCAAAAGCAGCTTAAAAAACATACGTTTTTTTGGAGCGTTTTTGAAGCGTTTTTTGAAGCATTTTTTGGAGCATTTTTTGAAGCATCTTTGCTCTGCTTTTTAATGTATGCACAAATTAAGCCATTGGATGTATACTACACCCAACAGGTGGAGTTAACATGTTAAGTAGTCACTTCCTTTAGATCACTGTAGCCACTGTGAGCACATTGTCCTTTGTGTGCTGCTGCTGCGTGCTACTGCTTTATTAAATTTTGCACCAGATTCTTGCACCAAAATCCACAAAAACCCACATTATCTTTGCATACAGCAAGATAACTGTATTAGCGTCAAAATCTGTAAAGAAAAGGATTTTAGTGCCAAAATCCCAAAAAATGCATTATTGCACCAAATTCCGTAAAAAAAAACCTATTTTTAGTGTCAAAAGCGAGATCACTTTATTAGCGCCAAAATATGTTCAGTAAAGGATTTTTGTGCCAAAATCCGTAAAAAAAGGACTATGGAGCTAAAATCCGTAAGAAAAATGTATTTTTAGTGCCAGAAGCGAGATAACTTGATTAGTGCCAAAATATGTTCAGTAAAGAATTTTAGTGCCAAAATCCGTAAAAAACGGATTCTGGCGCCAAAATTCATATAAAGCGTATTTTTAGCGTCCGACGCGAGTTAACATATTTTGGCGCTAATAAAGTTGAGGAAAAGGATTTTAGTGCCCAAATCCGTAAAAAAAACTTATTTTTATCGTCATAAGCGAGATAACTTTATTAGCCCCCAAAAATTTAAAAATTTTTTTTTTAGCAAAAAAAAATTTAAAATTTCACAAAAATCTTTTGCGACCAAAGAATTCTTTTTTTTACGAAATTCAACAAGGACACGTAGACACTTGATGAGTTTGATAAGGATTAAACTTTGTTCCACCCATTTAGGGGGGACATTGGTCTCTGGGGGGGTTTTTTCAAAAAATCCCAAAAAAACGCCCCAAAAAATTCGGCGCTTTCCATAGATCTTGTTTAAATTTTTCCCCCGGCTCGGGGTTTTTTTTAAAACATGTTGAAAAAGACAAGCATGAAAAAAACGAGCAGAATTTTGAAGTCAGTTAGCAGCAGGGGGGGTTTTACAATGGTCCATGGGAGATGTTACAGTATTTTTCAGGTTTTTTAGAAAACGAAAAACGCTGAAAAAAAGGAATTTTTTTTGTGCGTGTAGAATTAGCCTTTGCCTCACTTTGGTCCCGTATTTCTTTTTTGATTTAAAAGGGGTTGTATTTATTTCATTGAAAATCTTCAGAATAGGGGGCAGGGGGAAACAAAACTTTTGCAAATTGGGATTATTTAGAAAAACTGTCTTGTTTTCTAGTGCCTTATCTTTGTTTCTGTAAACAAGTTCCCCGTGCTGGTGGATTCCTCCTCCTGTCTGTGGTTGGCTGATGGCTCTACTAATTAACAATTCTGTTGGCCCCGGTGGTTTCACGGGAGCGAGCAATTCCTGTCTCCTCACTCAGAGTAAAGGACCAGCAGGAATTCGCTCTAAACCCAGCCAGGGCTGCCACATTAACATGCAGGGCTTCTACAATCAGAAAAAACAGCAGAAATGTGCCTCCGATCCTGCTTCCCTCACTGGTTTAAAAGGGGGCCTTTAGCAATTTCACTCCGCATACCCAGCAGAAACATACTGCAGCTGATTCTACAATCAGAAAACAGCAAGATTGCGCCTAACTCTCCTGCATAGAAGGGAGATCTGTGCCGTTCATAGGAACACTGGATTTAACTGTAACAAACCTCCAGCTGGAGAGAGGAAGAGATCATAATAGACTAAATTCATAAAAAGGACTGTCTAGATTGAATGCAGGTATGGGGTATTTAAAACTCTTTACAAAATAAGGACTGAGGGAAGGGAAACAATGAGATGTGGGAACTCAGACAGAGAGGGGGAGGAACAGGGTTCAGAAGCGTGCATGAACATGAAGGGGGGATGATGTCATCTCCTTCAGTTAAGAAACACCCAGCGGGAGGTGAAGAAAGCCCTGGATTTGTAGAGCTGAGAAATTGAAAATACTTTGAAACACATGAAACTGAAGGAGCGATACATCCCCTTTAAGAGCTTGGTGGTTGCTTTATTAATTTGATATTTATTATTTGTGCATATATGTATACAAAAAGGCAAGAAAAATCATGACCAACAAATAGTAAATGGCTAAGTTCAGCGTACTCGGCAAACAATTGTACTTGAGTAGACCAATATAACCGATCCTGTAAACGGGTTTTCCAAGCCCACCATTCAGTAGCAAATAGATATAAAGCGGATACGGTACTTCTTAAAAAACAATTCTTCCTTTTAGTCTATTTTCCATAAAAACATTAAGCCACAACTTTACAGCAGCATGTCCATAGAATCTGTATTATAAATGTATACTCAAGTGAAAGGTGTGGCAAGTTGCCTTTCGCAAAATACAGTTAGATCGCTGATCCCATCCATGGGAGCAGCGATCTAACTATATTTGGCGAACGGCAAATGCTGTAAAATTGTGGCTTAATGTTTTTATGGAAAGTTGAATAAAAGGAAGAATTGTTTTTTTTTAAGAAGTACCGTATCCGCTATATATCTATATGCTAATGAAAAATCATGACACCAGCTGAAGTCTATCAGTAACTAGAAAGCAATCCTGCCACTTAGTGAAGAAAAATAATAATAATAATAATAATATTATTACTTATTTTGGAGCGATTCCAGGGGGAAAGCCAAGGGGTTCAGGTGCATAATATAAGACAAATACAATGACCAAATAAATTTATAAGCTGATTAAAAGAAGGGAGAGCAACCCCGCATGTGAGGAGCTTACAAACTTCAAAGGGGAAGGGAGCAAAAAGGGGAGGGACTGAGATGTATGTATTATGGTATACTGGCAGAAGGGTTATTGTTGGTATAGGCTCCTGAAGAGATGGGTTTTTCAGGTTGCATTTGCAAACTAATAAAGGTGGCAGAGAGTCTGAGTGTTGTGGTAGTGAGTTCCAGTGAATGGGGGAAGCCGGGGGAAGTATTGGAAGAAGGTTGTGTGAAAGGGGCTGATAAGAGGAGGGAGAGGAGAAGGGCCCCGTGAGGGGCGGAGATTTTCATGAGGGAGGTATCTGGATTTTTGGGGAGAGATTTTTGGAGGGGAGGCCATATTTATTCTTAGTCATTTTAACTGAATTCTCTGGAATTGGGTTTGTCAGTGAAAGGGGTTATTTGAGGGGGGGGAAATACAAGGAAGAGGTGGGTCAGCTGGCCGGGGGAGTCGAATGGAAGTAAGGGGAACCAAGGTAATAGGGTGGAAGGCCACGAAAAGAGTGCCCGCAGTAATCAAGGGGTAAATGATGGGGATAAAAAAAGTAATTTTTTTGTCCCCGATCCGGAGCTGGTTTTAAAAGGGTTTTAAAAGGTTTTTTTATAATGGGCACCCACCTTGAAGGAAGCGAAATCCCGGGAAACCAGGGTCGGTAACGTGCAGGCAGTTGGTTTAGTCCCTTTTAGGAGCAGGGAAAAATTACGTCGGTAAAAAAAGAAAAGGGCAAAAGCACAATAGAATTTAAAAGGTAACGCAAAACTGGGACAGGGACAAAATTATTTTGAGAGCAAAATACCTCACAGGGGGGAAGTTTTAAAGGGGGGCTTAAATAGGAAGGAAATAACAAGATTCCCGTTTCTGGAAACTGTCCAAAGGGGCCAAGTTTGCTTCAGTGAGCGAGCTACAGGGCCCGGGGTGCAAGGGTTTTTGCAGTTCAAGTCCCGACAATTTTTTGTTTCAAGAAAACAAGCAGATTTTGGAAATAATTTCAGGTTTTAGGCAGCAGGATGGTCAGGGTTTTGGGTTTGGGGTCTAAAAAAAAAGGGCAAAGTCAAAAGTTTATCCCAGGCAGTGGAACCCCCTGGGTTAGGGGTTTAGCGGGTTTTTATCGGGCAAAGTTGAAAAAACGGCAAGGGTTTTTTGGTGATTTGAAAAATTTTTAGATCAAAGGGGATAATTAAGGTTTAAAAACGTGCATCATTCTATTAAGCCGTCGCATTTCGGCGCTTCCTGTCATTTTTGGGGGCCAGCAAAAAAAGATTAAAAGAAAAGAGCAGGGGTAGATGTGTTTTGAGACCTTCCCTGCTGGGATGTTTTTTGGTTTTGATTGGCTGGAAAAAACCCCCATGACCTCGTTTTAAAAAAAGAAAAGCCCTTTCCCGTTCAGGCCCCTTTGTGTCTCCCAGCGTTCATAGGGGAAAAAGGACGTGCGCTCTGCCTGTTCCCCAAAAAAAACTCAGCGAAAATTTGTCCCATTTCTGCACAGAAAACATCTTTCTATTAGGGTGTGAACCTTTCCAAATTTTGTTAATTTGAGATTTTAAGTTTTAAAGTAGTTAGCTAAGAATTTTAAAGGGAGCCTTTTACCCCTGTAAAGTCTGGGGGTACGGGGGGGGGGGGGGCGGCCGGGCGAGTGGGGGAACACAGACAAAGCTCTATCATTTAAAAAAACCCGGAAAAAATTTTACCAAGCTTGTGTAGACCCTTGCACTTCCCAAAATCTTTTAAATTTTTAACCCGTTTGCTATTGAAAAAATTTTTCCCGGATATTTGGGCAGCCTGAATCTTAGTTTGGATTTCACTTTATTTCCCAGTAAATCAGGTCTCTTTTTTAGGTCAAAAAAAAACCCCCCTTTTTTTTAAACATATACATTTTAGATAGGTGTTCAAATTTTTAATTTTTTCCCAAATTTCCCCCTTTGTTGATATATCCCCCCTTTGAAGGGCCCAAATTTAAAAAGGAAAAATCGGCCCCCAAAAAATAATTTTATTAAATTTTAATTTAAAATATCGGATCTATCTCGAAGAAAATACAAAACACGTGGAGGCAAAAACAACCACAGGGTGGGGCCAGAGTGGGTATACAAAACCTAGCCCATAAACCTAACATACCCCTACCTAACTGAGAGAGATCAGGGTGATCGCCCCGATAAGGGCTTTTCCCGTCCGCAGGGCCCTTTCCCCAATTTTAAAAAACCCATGTTTTTTCCCCCATGGTCCCGTCCCAAAAATGTTTAATCATCCATTTACACATCAGGGGGCATTTTGGGGAAAAATTAATTGGGCCAATTTTCTTGGGGATATTTAAAAAATAAATGGCTGCAATAAAGCGAGGACACAAAAATTAGAGGGTAGATAAATACCTGATTTGGGAGTTACTGATTTCAGGACAACATAACATGCCGTTTTACAAAAACAAAAAAGGGCCCCTACCCTTTGTTTCATCTGCATAAAAGGGCCGCCTTTTAGGTTTTTAATATAAACCCGCCCCAAAACCACCGGATTGAGTTTTAGAAATGTAAGTCATTCCCGCCCCGTAAGGGGAAAGACAAGAAGGGGGTGATTTAGTCGCCTGAAGCCCCCGTTCCGATGCCATAGAGGAGGTGAAGGAAGCCGGTAAAGGGGAAAAATTTTCCCCCCCGGGGGTTTGGCAACGCCCTTTCTTTTCCCCCGCTTTGTAGCCCCAGCTTCTGGGTGCGAAAGGGCAGGGAAAAGACCAAATACCCCCTGTTGATGATGAGATGATTTAGACATTGCGGAACCAAACCTGGTCTTTTCCCCAGAAATTTTTTGGGGGAGGGGTTTTAAACCGGGGGACGAGGGGGGAAGGGCGTGGGGTTGTTTTCAATTCGGGTTCCCGCCAAAAAAAAGGGAAGGGGGGGCGGTGCAGAAGGGCCGCTGATATAAATTTTGCCACCACAGTAAGCGCAAACCCCGTCCTCGCTCATCGCCGTCAAAAAGGTCCAGGACCTCTCAAGCCAGGGCCTTCCTTTGAGCAGCCTCTATTCACCCAGCCAATGTCATATGCGCCTTTGCGTTAAGAGCATAAGTAGAGGCAAGAACTCAAGTGGTTAACACCACCAAACATGTATAGTCTCATGCAGCGAATGCATGAGTTGAATGGAGGTACACTTGGCCAAAAAAAAGGGCCAGACGAGCCGGGGCCTCCAACCCACTGTCACCACCCTCTGGTCTCGCCTCCGTCCTCCTCCGCCACCACCAGCGTTCCTCAGCTGCCATGTCTCTCAGAGTCATGATCAGGATCAGCCTGCTTTAGCCTCCACCGTCTCGCCGAGAGTACCACCAAGCATCCACAAGTAGACCCCAATCCTTAACCCTTCTCTTCCGCAAGTTTGAACGACCTGCACGACGTACAGCGGCCCAGTCTAGCAGCCAGCTTCTGTTCTTCCAGTTTGGGAGCAGAAGAAAAACACTTTTGTTAACCAAACCATCCCAAAGCCAAATGCTGAAATGTCGGAATTGCAGGCTTTTGGCCTTGGAAAATGTTGCATTTCCTACTCTGTGTGGACACAGATTGGGTTCCGCCACATCATGGGCCCTCGCCTGCCCCAATACCAGATGCCGAGCAGGCATTTCTTTTCCGAAAAAGGCCGTCAATGCCTGGCCAGCCACGTGTACATCTAAAATTTCTAGCGTCGTTGTCTGCAATATGTGTCCGGAAAAAGTCCATCTCACCACCGACACATGACTTGTATAGCACGGCCAGGCCCGCTATAGTTTGTGACAGGCTCACTGGGTGAGACTGGGTGGATGTTCTCTTGGGAGGTTTGAACGGTGGCTCTCAGGCTCGCAGAAAGCCCCGCTCTTCAAAAACCGCAGGGATGGTTGCAGGAGCTCTTCCCCCAAGGGTCCTCTGGTGGAATCACCGAAGAATTTAATCTGCCTTGGAGGGGGACCAATCCACACAGCAGGTCAAGAACTGTGGTCGGGTCTTCCGCAGACGAGAACGCTGAGCGCTGGCATGGGTGACAAGTACCTTGTGCAGGCAAGGTGCGTGGGCGATACACGGGCGACATCTGCTGGCCGCCCTTAAGATCGGTATGCTGAGCACATCCCTTGCCTGGCACATGGACTGGCTCGAGGGTTTCTGAGGTTCGCACTTCCGCCGTTCGCACCCTAGCTTCGTCCGCCTGGCTGCGTGTTGCCAGGCGTCAGCTAGGCCTCCCCGTCACCGGTCTCATTGTTGACCATGGCAACACACGGAATTCACCTCAAACAAGCTCCAGAGATTGTGGGAGCAGCGCACTGCCATTACGCAGTACGATAGTGGACACATGGCCTGACAAGCGCAGTGGTGCGGGACCTAGGAGGTGTTGAGCCAACCAAGAGTGGAAGGCAGGTGAAAGAGCTCTGCACCATCATTGCAGTTTTGAGAGCCACCAAATTGCAGTGCTGACGTGCCCTTGGTCAGCATGAGCATTGTGGTGTCTTGTTCTGGAAAGATCGTTGGACATTCTGAACAACAGGTCCGCCAGCGACGGAGGAGGAGACGGACACAGATGCAGGAGCACGGAGCTTTCTCTCGATCTGTCAATTCCAACAAGGCCCGACAGTTTATGCTAATTTTATCGGTCTTCCTCATTTAGGCAGTGGCTTTCAGGGTCCAGCGCTAGTGCAAAGGGCAACCTCAGCTCTATGGGTGATCATCTAGGCAAGTAGGGATGTGTTGAAGCTTGTGCCGGAGGAGGAGAGCGGAGGAGGAGGAGGAGAGGAGGAGGAGGAGGAGAGTATCCTAGACCACCGGACGTCCTGGCTCTTGGAAAGATGGTCTGCGGTTGAATTTGAGGCAGGATGAGGAAGAATGAGTTTGCTAGGTGACCCTCAACCCAGATAGAGGCTTGGGATACTCAAAAGATCCATCTCTCAAATGAGTGCTTGGATGCTGCATTTCCTCAACATGATCCACCGCAGTAAGAGGCCATCAAAAAAATGAACAACAGTTACTGGGTGGCCACCCCTCCTGGATCCCCGGGTACACACAACAAAATCTCAGCACTTTCCTTCCACCACCGAAATAGAGAGTAAAATGCAGGGAAATGAGAACCTTGCTGATTGATCAACTGGAGGACACCTGTGCGTCTGCTTCACGTTCTTCAAATGTAACGGTGGAAAAACGCCAGCGACGTGACAGCATGTTAGAGTGCCAAGTAGCCGTAGCGGTTGAAGCAGCGTTTGGGCGCGAGGAGGGATGGGCATGGTAACTGTGGCAGGGAAAGCTAAATGGGTGACCTGTGTGTCGTGGCTAGGAATATCTGTGGATTTGTTTCCACTTCGCTGCACCAAGCATGCCCAATGCAGGGGCACACACATACATAGACCACCAGAGACATCGGCCCCAGCTTTTTATAGATCATGGTGCAACGTCTAGATCTGAGTGTGTCTAGCTTCAACTTGTCCGCGATGTTTGTTGTGGGATGTGGTCGGGGATGATTGCCCCAGATGGGACTTGGGGTAAGAATTCCAAAAGGACGAATGGCCCCGAGATAGGCTCGCCACGCCATTAGAGGTGTGTTGTCCTGCCCAGCAGCCAGCGTTTTATATTCTGAGCGTGGGACCTTCTAGCATCAGCTGGAGGAGTCATTACAGAGACAAACGCATGCCGGCTTATCCACAGCTCTAAATGTGGATCGTTTTGGACTCTATTCATCAAGATGGAATACAGGCAATTGGATTTCTCTGATGTTGTTGTGGGCCCAATTTGCCGAGGTCACCGATTAGTTGCTGGGTCTACTTCACATTTCTTCACTGTCTCCATACCGAAATGGTCCCTCTTGAAAAAACTTATTTTTTAAAAATGATCATTTCTTACTGCAATTTGATTATTCTCAATTTCCAACTGTTTCACATTTTGCTGGTTTTGCTGTGAGGAGAACTAAAAGGTCACCACAGGGTTATGACTAAACCTAGATATTCCTTGTAACTCACTTTCATGCTTTGTAGATTATTTTTTCACATTGTCAATATGGTTTGGGGTTCGATGTATGCCTCACACTTTTTACAGTGCTGAGAAGGTTCACATATTTATCAATTTATTTGGGGGTTGATGTTGCTGTGGAGATGATTACAGCTATAATCATGGTGCCTTTGAACAGAAATGTTGGCTTCTAAGTTGGCTGATTTCTCCTATCACAGATTTTTAACAGAGTGGCTGGAAGTCATCTATTATAATTTTTGGGGTCATGTTGATGTGAGATAAAGAGCTATAATCATTGTTTCCTTTGGATCTAGAAATGTGACTTCTATTAGTGACTCCATTTCTCCCTCTCATCAATTTTCTAACAGTGGCTGAGAGAAGTTCTTCGCTTTATAATTTTTTGGGGTCATGTCTGCTGTGAGATACAGCAGAATAATCATGGGGTCCTTTGGATAAACAGAAATGTGGGCTTCTAAGTGGCATTTTTTCTTCACGATTTTTTAACAGTGGCTGGAGAATTCCATTTTATAATTTGTTCGGTTCATGGCTGCTTTGAAAATGATGGCAGCGATACCTACTAGGTCCTATTTCTCTAAAAAATGTTGTTTCTTTATCAGAGACATTTGTTCTTCACTATTGTCAAAGTGGATCATGGGTCATGTTTGAATTTTTGGGGGCATATTGCTTGTGACATGCAGGCTATACTACAGGTCACTATTCTAAAAAATGTTGTTTTCTAACAGAACATTTTTTTTTTTTTTGTTCTTCACAATTGCTCCAAAGTGGTCTCAAGGGTATGCTTTGTGATTTTTGGAAGGCATTTTAGCTTGTGAAAATGCAGGTGCTAGACTGGTTCATATTCTAAAAAATGTTGTTTCTAACAGACTTGTGTTGTTATATTGCTGTTCTTCACAATAGGTCAAGATGCTCGCAAGGGTGATGGTGCTGTCATAGAAACAGGAATAGGTACGGAGCCACGCTGTAATGGACTCATATGTGCAAAACATAGTGTCTTTGTTTTTGCAAGATCTTTAACATAGATATCAATCCCTTTATTGAGGGACACCCCCATTATAATACAATTAAAAAAGAGAAGCTCTAATGAATGGTGGGATTCCATCCGTTTTTAATATGTGGTTGTCTAGATTTAAAGTAATAAAAAAAAAACTTGCATGTCAAAATAGTGTTAAAAAAATTCTCTGAATTGTACCAAGGGAGGTACAGGAAAAACTTTGACCAGATGTAGGTTATTCAAGTAGGACATGGAGTATGGAGCATAGACAGAGAACAAAGTACAGGACCATTTCCTTTCCACAGCACATTGGTTAAACATGAGTAAAAGAATGCACCAAGATAAAGGAAGACCACAATGGGTGTAACAGGAGCGTTAACCACCCTGTATTTCCAAGTGAAGCTCAAATTGGTCCACAATCATACGGAGGGGGCAAGGCTACCCAGGTAATTGACTGTGTACTGAGGAAGGCTGGACGTTCTCTCACTTACGCACTTTGGCTTCAGACGGACAGTTTAGTTGGCTGCGTCATCATGGGCATTTTATCCTGCGTGTTAATAGATGTCGGACGCCAGTCTGGGCTTTCACCGCACCCACTGTAACTCCGGCGCATGGGTATGCTGTGGCCCAGGACAGGTATAGGGACAATTGTCCAGTGAAACTAAAATAGTGTGTTGAAAGATCCTTTTCCGCACTTTTTTAATGTGGGGGTCATGCAGGTTTGGGGCTCATTGCTGTAGCCAGGACAGGTATAGTCAAATGTCCAAGTGAAACTAAAATGGTGGTTGAAGACTCCTTTTTCCTGGCCAACTTTTCAATCTGGGGGTTATGCAGGTTTGGGGGTCATGCTGTGGCCCGGACAGGTATAGTCAATGTCAGTGTAACTAAATAAATGGTGGTTGAATTGAAAGAACTCCTATTTTCCTCGGCAACTTTTTGAAATGTGGGGGTCATGCAGGTTTGGGGTCATGCTTGTAGCCAGGACAGTATAGTCTCAATGTCCAAGTGAAACTAAAATGGTGGTTGAAAGGACTCCTTTTTCCGGCCACTTTTTTAAATGTGGGGGGTCAATTGAAGGTTTGGGGCTCATGATGTGGCCCAGGAAAGGGATATTCAATGTCCAGTTCAAGTAAAACTGAGGTTCAAAAATACTGCCTTCTGGCACTTTTTAATTTGTGGGTGATGCAGGTTTAGGGTCATGCAGTGGTTACAAGACTCAGGGGATAGTGAATGGTGTGTGTTGACTTTTTTTCTGAGCTCTTTTATAGCCTAGTGTTGTGCCGTAAGATGTTAGGCATGGTATCCAGTGACTAGTTGTGGTGTTATATTCCAGCTTCTCCAGAATGTTTTGGGTGTAAAGAATGAAAGGTGGTTGTTGCTCTCCCATAGACTTTACTAGGTCATCGCTCATATCGACTGCTCACTATCGAAAAACCTTATCGATGGTGGGTCAGTCTAACGACTATCGCCCGATGCGTATAGCCAAAAATATTCGCTAACATTACTTGTGATTTTAGAAGAGCATAGTAGCCATTGATTGTGTAGATAGGTCAGATCGAGGAGGTGGAGGTGGACGGATTGGGGGAAAATTTGTATGAAAACTCATGTTAGTTCCATATTGAGTTTGAGAAAGCAGGAGGCGAAGAAGGAGGCTACAGATGATAGACATTGTGGGATCCTAGAAAGCATGAAGTTGACATCTGGGCCAGAGATGTACATTTGAGTGTTGTCTATATACAAGTGGCACTGGAAGCCATGTGGACAAGGTTATATAGAGAGAGAAGTAGTGGGCCCAGGACTGATCACTGAAAGACCCCAAAAGAGAGAGAGCAAGAGGAAGAGGTGGAATGTTACTGAAGTGTGAGATTCTGAACATCTGATTGGAGAGGTAAGAGGAAATCCAAGAAAGAGCCAAGTCTGTGATGCCAAGGGAAGAGAGAATTTGTCAGAGTTGTGAGTGAACAACTGTGTCAAAGTCAGAGGACAGATATAGGAGGAGGAGCACAGAGTAGTGGCCTGTAGCTTTGTGGTCAACAAGTCATTGACAACTTTAGTTTTAGCCAGTTTCGGTAGTGTTGGGATTGGAAACCAGATTGCATAGAGCCAAGAAGTAAGTTAGATGAAAGTTGAGAAGATAGTTCAATATCAGCTGGTTCAACTGATGGCCTATTGAGAGATGTCTCATTACCAAGGTGCTACACAAGAAACATCTCATGATGGGTTAAAACCAGTGGAGTGAGCTATTCAAGGACTTGCACAAAACTCAATTGTTGCAAAAACATTACTGATGGCATTGGTAACAGATGAATTTCTAAGTTACTGAAGGGGCCATAATGCGGAAATGTAAAAAACATAATTTCCCCACAAACTTGCCACAACCAGGTAAACTCCCTGAAAGTTTTCAAACAGAGGAGTGAAAAGAATCATCAGAAGAATTGTCCAAGAGTCAAGCATCACCAGTGGAGAGTGACAGGAAGACCTGGAATCAGTAGGTTCGACTGTTTAAAAAAAAACAAAAAAAAAAAAACAATAAGAAATGCACTAACCCTCCATGGCTGTATGTACACTCACCCTTGATAGTCTGTATGCACGCTCACCCTTGACAGTCTGTATGCACGCTCACCATGAAAGACTCCATTGCTGAACAGAAAGCATATCCAAGCGTGTTTAAAGTTTGCTTAACAACATTTAGACAAGGCTTTGAAATACCTGGCGAATATAGTTCAGTCAGATTAGACCATAATTCAACTCTTTGGATGCCTTAATACACACAATGTTTGGAGGCCAAAAAGCATCACATATTCCAAAAACACCAACAGTGAAGTGTGTAGGTTGGAACATCATGGTGTGGGGCTGTATTTTAGCATATGACACTGGCAAACTTCATATCACTGAAGGAAGGATGAATGGACGAATGTACGAGACATTCTTAATAAAAATCTGCTGCATCTATGAGGGTGATGAAGATGAGACTAGGGAGGACATTTCAGCAAGACAATGATGGCCAACTAATCTCTCCATTGGTTTCAAAGAAAGAAAATAAAGCAGCTAGAATGGCCGAGCCAATGAGCCGGCAGCTGAATACACTAGAATTCTATGGGATGGAAGCTAAGCTCAGAGTCCATAGAAGGAGCCCTCAGAAGCTTCAGTGTTTGGAGAGTGTTTGTGTAGAAAAATGGGTCGTGATCCCAGCCACTTTTCTCCATTGCCTGTGGCTAGAGCAAAAGGAAGGTGGGGTGATTGCGGTGATGGAGAATAAGATGGAAATAACCCTTTAAATACCACTAGGAGATAAGGTCAAGGAACAGATTTGTTAATGGACAGTAACACGAAACACAAATACTTAACTTATAATATAGGACAGTAGGTGGCTGCAGATACATCTTATGGCCAACATAATATGAAGATTCTATTAAATCACTGAAGACAATGAATAGCTTCCTTGTTATAGCGACTTGTAAGCTCAGTGATTCTTTTGTCTTTTCTGCCTTTGTTCTTTCAAATGTGTTCACCTTAACCTTAGTGCAAGTATAAATTTCCAAGTATCCTCAACAGACTATATTTCACATTAAAACTACTGGATGGACTAACTGGATGGACTAGAGTGTATGCTTAAACTTCTTTCAAACATTAAGATAGATCTACAAATGTAGAAACTACATTTAAAGTCTTGGTCCATAAAAGCGTAGATGATTGGATTGATGCAACTATTAAGGTAAGCCAGGTTAGTATTTATAGTTTTACTGTATGAACATGGATGTAAAATCTGTTTTCCATGGGTGTTAGTGGCCAAATGCTATATGATAAAGAAACACAATTAATGTTGGACTAGGGTTCCTGGGGCAAACCAGTGGAGTTGTTTCTTTGTGTCCACTTGAAAAGTAGCCCCAGGCCTGCTATTCTCAGGAGCCCACCATGCCTGAGGGCTCTCCAGGAGTTTCCCATGGTGCCATGTGGCCAGACCCAGTCTGTCCTAAGAAAATATAATAGCGGTGATGATCCTGTAGGGTCTATGAGATCTCTGGGATCATTTACCTTATCTACCTTTGACGAAAATAGAAATATAGCTGATCGAGATAAGGATAAAAAAGATCAAAATCATTATAATTAACTTGATCAGTCGACAAATTGTTTTCATATTATAAATGGACACATCTGTATACAAGCATATAAATGAATATCATTCAGAAATGTTGTAAATATATTAAATTACACTGAAACCAGCAGTTTCCATCCACTATATAAGAAGCCCCATCTGCAGGTTTTTCTCACTCTCTGACATGAAATCAGAATAAACCTTCCCCGTTTTAGCTCAATTAGGAACCAGAATTATTAAATTTGATAAATCCCAGAATATGAGGGAGAATTTTTAAGACATTTTTATTACTTTTTGCAAAGTAAAAAGTTTCCATCCATTTCATTAGTATTTGGGAGGCTTGCCTTAATCTGTAGGACTTGGTCAAACATTTTTGGGATCCTTCCACAAGCTTCTCACAATTAGTTGTGTAGAAATTTTGGGCCCCTTCCTCTGACAGAACTGGTGTAATTGAGCCATGTTTGGAGGTCGTCTTGCTCGCACCGGCCTTTTCAGCTTTACCCATAAATTTGTCATAGGATTGAGATCAGGGCTTTGTGATGGCCGCTCCAAAATATTGACTTGGTTCTCCATAAAGGGGAGGTCTTACTCCATTGATTTACCTTACCTCAGTCCTGTTTTCTCAGTTTCATTTTTAATTTCAGGGGGAGTGTTACTGGGTCTACTGGTACAACTGAAGACTTAAGAGGTAATCAGGTCTGTAGGCTTTAGCGACCTAGGCCTGGCAGCATATTAGGATGAGATTCAAACAGGTCTGTAGCTAAGCGAACTGTGGAGCTTGATGCTGCACCTACAAGAGGGGATATTCTCTGGAATAGGTAGTGAGGACTTGTTTATGGGACACATATTGCAAGTGATTTGTTTTTGCAAGACCTTTAACATAAAAAGCAATCCTTATAGTGAGACAACCCCTTTAAGCCATTTTATAACCAGACTTTTCCATGATGTTACACATAGAAGCAGTGCCCTAGCTTGTGTCTCTGCCTTGTTTCCTCTCTTGTTCTTGGTGTTGTGTTCTGTCCATTGTCTGTTTACTGTATCCCCATCTTATGCTTGTCAGCCTCCTCATTTCTGTACCTGCATGTCTCTGTGCCTAGTCTGCTTTATCCTGTCCCTGTTATGTATTGTGCCTTGCATTGGTGCTCCTGACCGGTTAGTCAGTTGCCACTACAAGGGACTGCTCTGAAGTCACACATGGCGACCATCGAAGTAAGCAAACCTTACCATCAAAGGCTCTGTTAAGAACCCAATAGCCGCTTAGTTACCGCTCGTTGGAGCAAGCCCAGTAGTGGACCAGTGGGTCCACAACCCGCTGTTCACGTGACATACAATTATTAAAACTTTTATTAAAGGGGTTTTGCCACAATGTAATGTTGACGTGGGATCCTCCAAAATGGGTATTTAATCACTTTTCTAAATACATGTGATTACAAAAAGGGGAAGCCTCAAAGCTACAGCTTTCTTTATATGCCCTTAGTTTTCCTGACAGTTTACATTAGACAGGACCGGACCCCTGACAGGAGCTGATCTGGTCGACTTTGCGTGTTTGCACTTCTTATCTGATGACAGGGAACATAAAGGAGCTTGCAAGGGACGGGGGAGAAAGTGGGAGTGTATGAGGCTGTCTGCTGTATAGAGAATCTACTGGTTGTAATGTAATTATTTGAGTAAACTTTGCAGACAATCCCTGCTTCCTCGCTCTTTGTTCAGCCCCCACCCTCTCACCCCTGTAGCCATTCATGAGGCTGCATACTTTGTTTATCTTCTCTCCTGAGCAGATAAGAGGTAAGGAACTCACTTCATTGCAAAACCCAAAGGTAGATATGCAACAAGATAAGATGTTTTGAACAAGAAAAATGTCTTAAATAAGAGAACATTCCATTATAATCAATTATATTGCGACCATATCTGAAAAGAAATACATGAGAATACTATAACATTTAATTATTTTAATAATATCTTAGTATTTTTAAATAAAATGTCTCTTGTTACATTTTATGGAAAAAACGAGGAATTTATCCAGACTGTACATATGTATCAAGATGTCACTAACCTATGTACGTGAGATAATGTTTTTCTATTTATCTCTCTATCTAAACACATAGGGGGAGGTTGAAAAACCCTTCTAGGTCAAAGACTTTCTTTGTGCCCATAGCAACAAAGCAATCAACTCATAGAAACCCAACTCAAAGCCTAAAAAATCAATCAGAGCCCCCCTTTCCTTTTTTTTTTCAGACACTTTATAAAAAAAAGGGGTCTCTGATTGGTTTCTTAGCTCTGATTGGCTGCTATAGGCCTGATTGGTTGCTATGGGCTCTGATTGTTGCTATAAGTTTGGGTTGGGTTTGCTATGAGCTCTGTTGTTGCTTTTGGGCTCTGATTTTTTCCAAGTGCTCTGATTTTTTTATATGACTCTGTTTGGGTTTGCTATGGCCTAATTGGTTTGCTATGGGCTCTTTTGGGTTTCTTGACTCTGATTGGTTCATGAGCTCTGTTTTGGTTATATGAGCTCATTGGTTGCTATGAGCCTAATTGGTTGCATGGGCTCTGATTGGTTTCTATGAGCTCTGTTTTTTGGTTTTGATATGAGCTCTGATTTTTTCTTGGGGGTTTGTTTGTTGCTTTGACTTGATTGGGTTGCAATGTCTCTACTTGGTTACTATGAGCTTGAGGGGTTTGTATGAGCCTGATGGTTGCTAGGGGGCTCTGTTTGGTTGCTTTTTGGGGCTCTGATGGGTTACTATGGGCCTGATTGGTTGTATTTAATTTCTAATTGTTTACATGAGCTCTGATTGGTTGCAGGGTTTGATTAGTTTGCAAGGGTTTCTTTTTGGTTCATGACAACAAAGAAAGTCTTTAGAACCTAGACAGTTTTCAAACATGCGCCCCAAAAGTTCACAATATTATTATTAAAAAAAAATTTTTAAAAATAAAAGTACATAAATATCTGGAATATACAGACAATTAAACTATTCTTCCTCAGCATAACATAGTTGTATCCTCTTTACAAGCCACAGTCATTATACAGAAAGACATTCCACAATTTAGTAATAGACTCCTTTAGTTTTCTTATGAATTCAACTGCCTGTATTTATTTCCGTGTCTTCTACTTAACTGTGGGAACATCACATTATTGAAGTCCCTGTTTCCGAATATCTAGGACCTAATTTTGCAAAGTTGCTGAAATTTCAGGAGCGGTGTTTTGTGGGTTCATCACTCTTCATCATTCTTCCTTACTGAAATTACACCATCTGTAACTCGAGACCGCTGACCTTGTGAATTCTGCCCTTTATATGCATGTAGCAGAGTTTAACTTGACCATGATATCACTAATTTCTGTTTTAGCAGTGGCCACCTTTGTTGCCTGCATTTGGAGAAGAAGAAGGACGGGATATTGGAGGATTAGGTGGGAATAACACTTTTCGAGAAAAAAAAAGTTTCTCCAGCAAAGTATACAGAAAAATTAAAATGATCCATGTTCATTTGAGTCCATTAAAAAAATGAATAACACTTTAACTGCCGCTGAGGAACACATTTTATCTAATAAAAAGGCAACTTGAATAAATTTTTTGGGGATTTCCTATAGGACAGTAGGCGGCTGCAGCTGCTTTGTAGCTGACGTAGTATAAACTAGACTACAAAACAGGTAGAGCAAATCAGTAGTTTCCATGCTAAAGTGAACTTGTAAGCAGCGCAAATACGGCTCCAATAAGCGCCCAAATAAGCCGTGTGAACGAGGCCTAACCCTTTAATGCACCTTACTTTCCTTAAGCGGGTTCATCCCTGTTAACCCCCCCTGAAGTTCAGGAAGGTCATGTTTGCTTTCTTCAGCGGTCAGATGGAAACCCCGCCGGGGAAAAAAATGTAGATGAGAAATATTGCTTGACAAATTTATTCCTTTTTGCTTCCAAAGATTCAGTGAATCAGAAGTAAATTGGGTTTTTTTTACAAAAACCTAAAAAAAAAAACCCCAACCCCAGCTCCTTTCCCTAATGCCTTGTATATCTTTTAGAGACGAGTGAGAGCTCCAGCTAATTGCTGTTTCTGACAGTGCAGCACCCAGCAACACAGAGGGGATAAACAATGGGCCCCTCCACTTTCACCTCGTTCTTTTGAGACACAGAGATCAGATTACTGTGCTGGGGCCTAGTGCCCCATGCCGTAAAGGGGCTCTCACAGCCCGAAATGTTCATTAAAAAGGTTTTTTCCTACAAGGATTGCTGTTTTAATGTTTTAAAAATCTTGCAAAAAAGTCACTTTGGCAATATATGTCCATTAACATTTTCCTACCCATTTCCCAGATACCCCCCTTGATGGGCGCATCAGTCCTCAGGTTGTATAGCACAGACCTGTTTTAATCATTGAAGGCTCCAGCATGGTTGCCAAGCACAAACCCGGCTTCTATTCCACCTAGTGGAAGCCAGTAAACACGCCCCTGAACTCAAAGTGAAACTAAGAAAACAGGACTGAGGTGAGATGAATCAAAATCAATGTAGTGAGACAACCCCTTTAACTGTCTAATCATTTCACTGCCCCTGTGAGCTGTTATATATATAGATATATATTGCTTTTTGTAAAATACCTAGAGGGTTAATGAACATCCTAAATGATGTTTTGAAATTTCCTTGAAGGGCTTTTTTTTGAAATGGAGTCATTTATGGGGTTGCTAACATACAAGCCCCTCAAAAACCACGCACAATTGGCCTGGTTCACCAAAAAAATTTTGTTTTTTGCAAAATTCTCTTGAAAATTAAAATTTCTACTTAATTTCAAACCCCAAAATTTTTTAAAAAAAATAAAAGGATGTTTACAAAAATAAAAGCCAAAAAAAAGTAACATATGGGAAATTTTTCTTTTTTTTTTAAAATTTTTTGGTTGACAATGTGTCTTTCCAAGAAATTTTTAAACTTTTAAAAAGGCAAATTTTTTTTCCCAAAATTTTCACAACATTTTGATATTTTTTCAAAATAAAAAAAAAAATTAAATTTCCAAAAATTAATTAAAAAGTTAACTTTTAAACACAATTGTACGGGGAAAAAATCCTGAAAAGACATGGATAGGGAAAAATATTGAAAAGCTATTCCAGATAAAGTGGGACATTCAGATTTGAAAAAAAGGGCTTTTGGCCCTTAAGTCCAAAACAGGGTTGACCTTAAAGGTTAAAGGGGGTTGTCTCATCCAAAGTTTCATGGATGCATGAAAGAAAAAAAACGCTGCTTTGCTCTGTCATTCCTGGTCAAAGCGTCTGTAATTACAATACTCTTTTTATTTAGACTTCTGCTAATTAGATAAATCTCACGCAGGACCGGGGAAACTTCTGGTAAAATAAATGTCAGGGCCCTCAGCAAGAGGAAGTGGATCCCCTGGGCATCCCAGGAGTTGGCGTAACCCACCCGGGGAGCGGGGGTCTAAAAGGGGCCCCCTGTTTCACCGGGGGCCCGCCCAATGCGGGGGGCTTTCCCGCAAGGGAAACCCCCCGGTCGCCCCCCGCTGCAGGGGCCCCCGTGGTGACAGCCGAAGCAGGCAGCGTTTGGGCACAGGGCCAACCGGAGCAGGAATGGTGGGGACACCGGAAGGGGAAAAAGTAGCCAGGAAGGCTAAAAAGGGAAAGGAAAAAAGGAGCGGAAAAAGGAGGCTACGGAACCATCAAAGAAATGCTAGCAAACGCAGGGAAAAAACCCTTGAAAAGCAGGGCACCCCAAACAACGGGCCCCCCGACGACAGGAAAGGGGTTTTCCCCCATAAAGCCATACCCAAAAAGGGCCCTAGGTGGAAAGGGAAACACCAATTAGTACTATCCCTTTAAATTATGAAGCCTCGCCGCGCACCCCCTAGTGGCAGGCCGGGATAGTGCAGGCAGAAGCAGAGACTGCCGCACGGCGCTGAAGGAGGAAGCAGGACGCTGCCAGATGAGTAGCAGCACAGGGCAGCGCATGCCGGGGTTGGCCATGCCTAGGGTCGGGCGCCCGGTCCGTGGCACGGAAGGCGGCAGGAGCCGGGAGGCTCGAGTGACTGCGGCCCGGGCGCCGGACGGCGGCATGCGGCGTTACAGTAATTACGGTCTTTTGTCTGAAAGATCAGAGAAAATAGAAGCTCTCACTGTCTGGAGTTCAACCTGTGTGATGAAGTCACTCCATACTATCAGATAGAACAAACAGCAGGGGGGGGGAGGGGGGGGGGGGAGTGGGGACGTACCCATGTCGGTCACTTTGTGGAACCGGAGAGAGCACAGAGGGGGATAAAATCCCTTGTGGCTCCTTAGCCAACAAAATTTAAGCAATGACGCTGTGTAAACATATCCAAAATAGAAAAATCAATAATAGCAAAAACAGAAGTTCAGCCAGCTCACCAGTCCATGTACCAGGTCGCACGGATCCTTCCGGTGCTCAGAAGAAACAGGGATAAGAAAAATGATGATCCCGCGAAACCCAACAAAAAAACGATGGCCTTTAGGGTAAAAACTTAGTCCTTTATTCAAAGATGCATTAAAAGGCAAAATGGCAACAAGCAGCCACAAGCATAAGACAAATAGTGCCGGCCGGTTTCGGGGTAACCCCCTTAATCATGGCATAACAACACTTGTACAGAGAAGATATATATAGCTAACTCTTAAGTAGCACCGAAACCAGTCGGCCCTATGTGTCTTGTGCTTTTGACTGCTTGTTGCCATTTTGCCTTTTAATGCATCTTTGACTAAGTTTTATCTAAAGGACCATCATTGTGGGATCGCTGGATCATCTTTTTTCTTAAAAATCAATAATATATGACAAATAAACATTTTCTTCAAAACATACTTACAATAAAAACCTGATTTTAATGTAATGTCACCTGTAGAGACATCATTTACTGAATAAAAAAAGCATTCTTTAAGAGGAGAAATGAGTAAGAGAAATATATGTTAAACCCCTGTAGTACGAGCAGGTTCACAATCCTCCTGTTCCTCACATTGGTCATTAGGTTGTTCACGTAAAGCTCTTTCAAGCCTGATGGGGATGGATCTTAGGAAACTATTTTGAAAGTCTTGGCCCATGAAAACGTAGATGATTGGATTGATGCAACTGTTAAGGTAAGCCAGGTTGATACTAATAATATTTACTATCCAGAAATAAACGTCCTGTCTATAATACCTGTGTGTTAGTGGCCAGATATAATATGGGAGCCCAAGCAGTTAAAGAACAAAAATTTATAACAGGGGTTGATGATCCTGTGGGGCCCTCTAGATCTCTGGGTCCCCTTTATTTTTTTCTAAGTTTGAAGAAAAATAAAAAAGCATAACTGTTTTAAGATGATGAAAAAGGGGTTTCAAAAACATTTTGATTAACCTGCCCAAGAGCGTAATCTGATTTTTATAAAGGGTCAAACCCCATAGACCAAGATACATATGAACACCACTCAGAAAAAAACTATAAAAAATCTTATCAAATTTTTAAAAAGGGACACTAAACAAGTCAAGATCAGACTCAACACCCAAATAAATTCCCAAACAGTAAATTCTCACCAGTTTCCCGGGTCCTAGGACCTTTACCCCAAAAAAGGGCCCCCATGAATGATCCCCAAACGTTCAATACCATGGGGGGCCAAAGGGTGAAAAACTTGCGCTCATTTTTTAGATTGAAAAAAAATCATGTTTAAAAATTTGAAATTTTCAAAACCCAAGTGTAAAAAAATGGCCAGCCCAGTCTAAAATTTTCCGCAAAAAAAAGAAGCAAAAGAACAGGAAATTGAAATTTGGCCGGGTTGGGGAAACCCCCAAGGCGTAAAATCTTTCTTCTTCATCCTAAACCCGGCAACCCAATAAATAATCCTTACCAAAAAAATTCCCAAGGGAAAAAAATTTTATCCCTTTTTAAAGGTAATTGACACCTTCTGAAAAATGGGAAAATGGTTGTAAAGCGTTCTGAAATTTTCAAAGTAATCGTCAAGTGACCTAAGAAGACATATGAGGATAAAAGTCAGGTTTATAAAGAAGTTTAAGCTTCAGAACTGTTTACTTTGTACACTGGGTATACATGGAATTGGTGGCAAACTCCAAAGTAAGGTCACATTATGCTATTAGGTCTTATTACCATACACCCCTATCTCAGCACAGATGGTCCCAGGGTTATCCATTAGGACCCTTGTCTCTTACCTCTTTGCAAATTTTTGGGTTTTTTACAGTGTAGGGAAATTAAAACCCAAAATTAAAAAAGCTAACACCCATTATCCCAGAGTGTTTTTCAAAAGGCCCGCCTCCTACATCGGGAAACAAGCACTCAGGGGAGAAATTTATGCCCCCTGGGAAATTTTTATCTGTATTAAAGAAGTAAAACACGATATATTTCAAACATTCAGTTGTGAAATGTTTGTCATCCTGTGGATGTAAGAATCACAAAAATGTACACACAGAATCCATTTTACTCAAAATGTTGTGTATTTTATTTTTAAAAATTCATCCAAAAATGGGCACCCCAAAAAAAAATTGGGTTGGGATCTTTTGTTTGGTTTGCACGTGTCAAAAATTTCCCCCTGATTTTGTACATTTAATTTTGTAAAAAAAGGTTTAATTTAGAAGAACTTCTCGAATTTTTTTTGAACCGAATCGAAATGACCTTTTACTGGGTTTAAATTTGAGGGTTTAAATTCTAGTTTAAAACGCCATTTTCATTTAGTTTTCGGGTGCTTTCTGCCTTTTGGGCCTTTCCCAACACCAAAGTTAAAGGGGGCACGAGAAGTGTCAAAAACATTTATTTGCAGAGGTTTAGGGCTCTCCCTTGGGCCCAAAATACACTGAAACCCTGTTAAAATATATTTCACTGTATTTCCTTGTGGGAAAGCCATTTTAGTCACTCTCTGTACTGTACAACCCGCTCTTAGTTTTTGATAGCTTTTCCCCTCCATAGACAGCAATAAATTTTGGGGGTTTGGTATTGCTGGCTTTCATCTTTCTCAAAACCCAGAAGCTGTTATTTGGGGACATTTGCCCGGTTTCCCCATAACAAAATAAAATTTCAAAATACAAAGGTTTTATATTAAACAGAGGCTTGGATTTTCTAAATCAAAACCCAGTACCCCAAAAATTCTGGTTTTTTTAGTTTTTGGGGTTTTGGTTTTGGTATAAAAAACACTGTCCCCCAGATCTCCTATGTGTCAAAGGGGCTTTTTGGGGCCCCCAGGATTTAGGGGGCCCCCAGCAGCTGCAACCGGGTGCACCTCCTATAGCAAAGCCCCCGCTTTTTCATGCCAAGATTTTCTTCAGGTTTTTTAATTTTTTTTCCATCTTAAAATTAAAAAAAAGTGCTATTTTAGATAAAAACTTTTTTATCAAATAAAGTGGGGCACCTATACAGCTAGGGAGAATTTGTGCAGGAGATATTTTTCAACTAAATATCTTTTGCTTTAACCAGTGAATTAATGGGAAGTACCCGCCATGGTGTTTACTAAGGGGGGCGAATTGATTCTAACGAAAGTAGAATTTCAGGAAAACTTCGGGTTCTGACGGGAAATCGAACTTTGGGGGACTTTGGGTGAACGAAGTGGTTTTGATTGAAAAATTTGGCTGCGAGCACATGGCGTACAGGGGGGCCAAAGCCTCTGGGGGGGAAAAAGGGGCATAGCTGCATGACATGTGCAGAGGTGAACCCAAATCAAGGAAACCGGGGGGATTCTGTGACGTCCCCGGGCACTATATAATTTCCGGGCGCGACGCCGGGAGCTCACATCCTCTCACTTTCTCATCAGGGAAGGTCTCCCGGGCGGGTAGTCTTACTGAAAAAATTGGGATTTTTTTTAAAGCTTTTCTGTGGGGGGTCTCATTTTGTCTCAGAGACGTTCTTTTAAATTTGTTCTATTTTTTAATTTTTTGGGGTTTTGGGGATCTGAAATCCAGTGTGCACCCCGCAGCTCATATACATTCAAAACCCAAAGTGGGATCTAAGCCAGTTCCTGTTGTATTCTTTTAAAAAAAAACGGGCTTTTTTAAATAAAAATTTTCCATTTTCCCCATTTTTGGCTGCTCAATTCTTTTGCGCAATTTAAATCCGGGGGTTTAAAATTAACGTTTTTTTTTGCTGGTGTGCTAAACCCCAAAGGGAAAACACCCTTTTTAAAACCCAAATTTATATAAATTTTTTCCTGTAGCCAAATTTTCACAAAAAAAGGGTTTTAATTTTAAAAAGTATCTTTTTGGTTGGGGCGTGAAAAACACGCAATTGTAACCGTTTAAAAAGCTACTTTTTTTGTGCCCCCTTCAATTTTTTGGGCGAAATTTACATCCGGGGGTTTAAATTAAAGGGCTTTTGTTTTGCGGGTGTGCTGACAAAAAAAAAACCGTTTTTTTTCAACCCCAAAATTTAAACATTTTTCCTGTACCTAATTCACAAAAAAAGGTTTTAATTTTACAACCCCTCTTGTTTTGTGGCGTAGAAAACAGCCAAAAATTGTAACACGAACAAAGCTTATTTATGGGGGTTTCAATTCTTTGGCGAAATTTAAAATGGGGGGAAAATTTTTAAAAGCGTTTTTTTTTTGGGGTGTGCGGGACAAAAAAAAACCGTTTTTTTTCAAGGAAAAAAATATATACTTTTTTTTTCCTGTACCAAAATTCAGCCCAAAGGGTTTAAATTTAAGCCTTTTTGTGTTTTTTTAAATTTAGAAAAACACAAAAATTTTTTTTTTTAAACAAACTTACAAGTAAATTTTTCAGGGCCATTTGTGGGCGAAATTTTAAAACCCAAAGGGGGTCCCCAAAACTTGTTACTGGGTTCTTTGGAGCCCAAAACAGGGTTGTATATTTATCATATAAGATTTATCATCAAACAGTGTTTTGTACATTTTAAAAACCAAACGTAGTCGACGAGAGGTGGCAGGGCCTCGCAATGCAAAGTGGAAAAGTGGCACAAATTTTTCCCTTAAAACGGCCCAGGTCCCCAGCACAGCAAGGGGACGTGGGCAGCAGGGGCCCCACTCGGTGTCCACAACTGCCGCTGTCATTTTAAGGGGCCGTGTGTTTTTCCCGAAACCCAAGGGTTCTTGATGGTTTGACTAGGCCCATTCTTCCTTCCGGGTGACTTTGAAAACCCCCCCCCCAAAGACGGGTGGGAACCTCGACACAACCCTTAGGGCTTTGGCCCCCGGGGACGGTCAGGGGGCCCTCCCCTGCCCCTGACCCCGGTCTCTGTCCCCCCCGGGTTTCCCTCACCCAGAGTTTAAACTATGGGGGTCGGGGGGTCGGGCGCCACTTTTATAGCGGGGGTTTGAACAATTTGGGGAAAGGGCGTCAGAAAGTATTTTGGCAGGAAGAAAGGGGGCCAATATCCCCGCTTCTTGCAGTGGGCCGGCAAAGTAAAAGATGTGGAAGGGGGTTTTTGGGAGGCTTTGTTTAAAGGAGGTCAGCCTCGGGAATACCAAGACCGGTGAGGGGCCCCAGATGCGATGAAACACAAATGGGTTTATGATGTGGGCCGACCCCCAATTTGGGGAGCCGGGTGGGGGAAAGGGGTTTCACTTCGTCAGGAAAAAGAGGGCTTTATTTTTGCGCTTTTCGGGCACAGCGAACCAGCAAGGGAAATCGTGTGGCTTTTGGTCAGCGGGTTTAAGCAGAAAGTGTGGGGTGGGACCCAAAAGGGGCCCCGGGTAAAAAAAAACCCCGTTCGAAAATTCCAAAAAAGGGTAGGGAAAAAGGGGTTTCAGCGAGGCAGCATTTGGCAGTATAACTCATGCGGAGCATTGGGGGTTTAAAAACCGATATTTTTCCCCGGTTTGGGGCCCAAGTTTCCCTTTGGGAAAGGGACCCGGAAGAGCCGAATATGGGAATATGTAAAACTGTGGGCAGAAAGGGGAAGCGGGGCCCGGGCAGCAAACTTGGCACCAGGGCCCCTTTGGCGTCAAAAAAATGCAGCGTCACCACCGGGGCCCTGGGAAAAAAACGGGGCTCAGATTGGTGGTCCACCTGCCGCCCCATGCAACAGCAGCAGTGCCCAGTGGCACGCATGCCATTGCACCCAGTCAAGTTTCCCACCCCCTTTTGGAAAGGGGGAGCTTTTCTTTTTTGACATCACCCCCGGTCCAGATGCTCCTGCCCCTCGCTACTCGGGGCGCCAGCAGTTTTCAGCGGGGGGGCGATTCCCAAAAGGGGACTACGGGTATGCTTTAAAACCACCCAAAAGGTTTGCGCGTGACCGTGCTCCTGCCCCCAATTTTTTTGGGTATTCCCGCCCCCCCTCCCTTTCCAAATGGGGGACTCTGCCCCCATTCAGAGAATAATGGCTTGTCCGACCCGAGATGGGATTTCCCCAAACCCGGGAAATTTTTTTTCCAAAAAAGGCATTTTTACCACCCACTTCAAATTTATTTTAAACAAAAAGGTGGGTCAGCCCCTTGGCTTATCGGTTTGTTCCAAGGTGCAGGGCCCAACCCGCGGACGTTGGGTTTGTAATACGTCGGGGGCATTTACAGGTTTTTTTAGGGCCCCCACGGGTAAAATGTGCTTTTTCCCCCGGGAAAAACCAAAAAACTTGGAAAAGGAAAACGCAGCTTTTTCCCCACTTGTCAAACTCTGAAACCTGCGCCAAGGGTCCGCCCCCTTTCCTCCCCCAACCACCCCCCCATCTCACCCCCCCACAAGTACTGTTTCCTTCATCCCACTTTGGTGGGGGCACAGCGGTGTCACGCAGTTTTCTACACCTGGCTTCCCCGGGGAAACAAAGTCACACAGGGGGGAAACGGGCCCCGGGCATGCAGGCAAGAAAATTTGATGGGGTTTGGGGTTTCCCGCGCCAACTGCAAATCGGAAAACCCTGGTGAAGGCAAAGGGGGGGAACATGGTTTTCCCCCGGCACCGAGGAGGGGGTGTCCATGGGGCCCCCGCATGGCCAAAAAATGTTTAATCTGGTTTGTGAAAAGGTTCCCGAAGTCTTCCCCCCGGTTTTTTCCCGAAGATTCTGGGAAAAAGGCCCCGGAAAACTTGCATGCCAAATTTTTTCCATTCGTACAAAGCCAGGGAAAACCCTCCTCGAGTTCAGTTTGGGAGAACCCCCCCTTTCCCCCCAAAACACCCCTGATATCCCATGTTTCAAACCCCCTGGAATTTTAGCCCGAAAATGTTGGACCGGGCTGTAAAGAACAGAGAAAAGGGTTAAAAGAATTTTTTTATGATCCCGGCAGACGAAGTAAATCCCCCGTGTAAATTTGATTTTCGCCAAATTTGGGAGCCCATGCGTGACCCTGCCGTTTTTTTGGGCCATTCGAGGGCGACCCTTTTTTGTAGTCCCCCCCAGGGCTACGGGATGAATAACCGTCATTCCCCCTGCTTAAAGTCCTGGAAAAAGATGCTGAAAAATCTGCCCCGGGGCAGGGGGTGGGGATGTGGCGGGCTACATCTCGTGGCCACTGAGTCCGGTGGGGGCTGAAATGGAGGAGGGGAGGAGGAGGAATTGGAAAACAGAAAATTTTCTGGTGAATGATGGATTTTTTACCCCGGTGACAAAGGAGGAGCAGGAAGAGGAAAGGGGTGGATGGAGATGGGGGAAAACCCAGCAGATGACCCCCAACACCGTGGCAGTATTCCCGTGGAAATGGAGGGAGGGAGCCCCCCCGGAGGCACTTTGCAGATTTGGGCCCGCAGGGATGCTTATTTGCCCGGGTAGGGGGACAGGGCCCAATAGTTTAGGGAAACCGGGAGAGGGGTGACTTTTTGGCTCTCCTCCTATTGGACCCCCTTTCTACCGGTCCAAAATTGGAGCCTTTTTTTCCCCCTATTGAAGGGAAAAAAAACTTAAAATTTCATAAAGGGGGTCCTCCGTTAAACGTTGGCCCCTGCCTATTTTGCGGCAAAAAAAAAAAACCGTTCCCTCCTCTGACAGGTCTGACCGGGGGGGTTTCCCCACGCCCCACGTACTACTGCCCCGGCCCGCTGGGGGGAAAGGGGGGGGGGTAGGGCAAATTTCCCTCCACGTATAACCTAATCTGGAAAATTCCCGGAAAGAGCAACTTCCTTCACCCGGGCCCAAATGAGGAGGGCAGTCGCCAGCAGCAGCAGCACAGGGATCAATGGAGCAAATCCCCGAAAACCCAAAAAGGTTGTGGCCTACTTTGGGCAGCACTCTGGCCCCCCCTCAGTTAGAAGATCCCCCCCCGGTCTCCCGGGGAGCCAAAATTGGGGGTGTGGGGGGCCGCAAATTTCCGAGTTTGAAATGGAGAAGCTGTTTTCCGCCCGGCCGTAGTGTGGCCCTCAGAGCGGGTTTTTTCGTGGGGGCGGGGGGCCCTCGTTACCCCAAAAGGGGAACCCGTTGTCCAAGGGGGAAATTTTTGGGAAAAGGGCTGGGCCTTTTTCAAGATGGGAAACAGGGGGTGGAAAAAACGGCCAGGATTTCCCCCACACCAATTTTTTAGGGTCAGTCTGGGTTCAAACTACCTGCCTTCCCGCCAATATTCTGATGCCGCCACCCCGCCTGATGCCCCAAAAATCTGCTGCCAGTTTTTTGCCTTTCCACCATCTTTAACCCGGGAATGGTATTGCCACCCACCTCAACATCCCCGTTTATTGTGCCACCTATGACCCCATGGGTGCTTGCGCTGTTTCGTTTCCGTGACACCACACTGTGTCATTGTGGCCACTCTCTGGACCCCATGCTGTTTTCCCCGCCGCCCTCAAACCCCAAAAACTCTGTCATGTTTCCACCCTTGGGGGCCCACCCTTTTTTTTTTGCCCAAACCCCCAGAATTTGTCATTGGCCACTGTCTGACCCCATGCTGCCTGTGGTGCTGCCATGGGCCCCCACACCCGTGTCATTGTGCCACTGGGGGTGACCCCATGCGCTGCCGCAAATGAACCCCCCGCTCTCCAAAACCCTTGTTTCCAATCTGTGGGTTTTCCCCCTGTTTTTTTCCACCTCCAGAATTCAATGTTTCCACTTTCTGACCGCATGGGTGTGCTGGGCTGGTGCCCGTGTCCTCCCCCCTGTGTCATTGTGCCAGTCTGACCCTCATTTCTGCTGCTGTGGCTGCTGCCGTGTCCTCCACCCCCTTTTTCATTGTGCCCCTGCCGGGGCCTCCTTGGGTGCTCCCCGGGCCCTGACCCTTTCCCCCTCTTAGCATTGTGCCTTCTGGGGGCTTCCTCCTGTTTTTGACCCCCTTTCCGAATGTCATTGTGCCCCCTGGGCCCGACCTCATGTGCGCCGGCCCCCGGCCCTTTCCCCTCTTTGTCATTGTGGGCCCTTTCTGGGGGCTTTCCCCCTGTTTTTTCCACCCCCAGAATGTCAGTGTGCCCACGGCCTGACCATCATGCCTGCTGCCGCCGTGGACCTCCGCTCTTCAGTCATTGTGCCATTCTGTGGCTTTCCTCTTTTGGCCACCTTCCGAGAATGGCCATTGTGCCTCGGAGCCTGAACCTCATGCTGCTGCTCCTGCGCCTGAACCTCCGCTCTCATACTTGTGCCACTCTGTGGCTTCCCGCCTGTTTTTTTGCCACTTCCAAATGTCATTGTGGCCACTGTCAGACCTCATGCTGCTGCTCGTGTACCTCCCACACTGGTGTCCTCTTTGGCCACTCCCTGTGGCCTAATCCTGTTTTTTTGCCACATATATATATACACAAGTGTGGGGGGGGGGGGGGGAGGGTTGTAAACCACACACACCACACCCCACCAAAACAACTCACACACCACAACCACCCCAACACACAACACGCCTCCCACCAAGGGAAATGTCATGTGCCCACGGCCTTCCTCCATCTTCGTGGCTAGTGCCGTCACCTCCACACTCTATCACTAATGTTGCCACCTGACCCTCAGCCTGTTTTTTTTTTTCCAGCTTTCTCGCTGGCATGACTTATCAGCAATTCCCGCTTGATGTGTTTTGGTCAGGTTTTCCCTCTAAGTGCCCAGGGAATTTTTATAGTGATGCGATTCTAAGATGCGCGGCAGTCTGGTGCGTGTCAACTAACAACACAACATTGGTATAAGACCAAACCAAGCTCCCTCTGCAATATTTAAGCATGCACAACGTTCTACAGCACCCTGCAGGCTCTGTGAAGCCTGAAATACGTTCTTGTTAACGCAATTTCGTTCCCGAAGTAATTCGGACCGAATTTATTTTTGTCGGAAAATTCGGCGAAATGACCGAATCGAATTTTTGAGAAATTCGCCCATCTCTAGTGTTTACACATGGGTTATTTATTGACATATATAATTTTAGAGGATTGAATGTCTTTTATTGATTAATTAAATAAAGATGTAGAATATTTGCAGCTGTGTATGTAAGTTTTGGTGCTGTTTGACTCTTTGGTTCACAAAATTTTACATTGAAGTAGGTAGTCCTCTTTATTGCCTGTAGATACATCAGTTATCCTCTAGATGTAAGCAAGAGTGTTTCTGTTCACTGACTTCAGGATCTTGAACATAAAGAGAAATTAAAGTACAAAGCATATAAAAATGTTGCAAAATGTTTTAGTGTGTATAATTGCTGTCTGATAACATATATGTTTGCTTTATTTATTTCAAGGGATACAATTTGATTTGTGAATAACAATATAACAAAGGAGTTCTATATATTTAGTCTAACTTTATACGTATTTTTGTTATCTTATAGCATATTGGCAGTAGGAACACACAAGGCCAGCCACCGATTGATGGGGCCGCCCCTTTTGGAGCGAATACTCCATCTCCTATAGGTGTAAGTGCGGGGTGAGCTAGAGAGGTATACGAGGTTTGTCGTCCTCCCCCCCTAAGTCAAGAGACTCTGGAATGAGATGACGGTTAATAATGGAAGTGCGATCAACAAACCGTAAGTGACATCTCCATCTATCTATGGCTTTATATATATTGTAGAAATAGTTTCAAACAGAGACTCTATTTAGTACCTCTTTATTTGCCTTAAAAAACTGTGGAAAGTAATTATGTAAGTATAATTGTTTTCTAAGGGTATTTGGAAATTTTTTTATTAATAATTTTAATGCGCTATTTTAAAAGTTGTATTTTAATAGAAGGCCTATTTTTTGCTTTGATCAGTGCAAGTGATTCTTTAAGGGCTGTCTTTTTCTATTCTTGCTAGAGTATAAACATGATCTGTGATTTTGCTTTATTTATAGCATAGTTACATTTAATTACCCTGCAGTGCCTCCACAGGAGAAATGGAGCATTGCAGCATTCCCAGGGGTTTGCAGCAGGGTTTCCATTTTGACACAAAGGCTTGTGTGAATGCAAAAGTTCTGATATGAAATCTAACCTGATTTTCCAAAGAATAAATGTCAGAATTTATGTAAACAGTAGATATATAAGAGTTAAATACAATATACAAGAATGAGGACTAGAAACCTACCAGTCACGGTTATTAGTTACATTACGTAAGGTTAGATTTAACTCAGCAGTATCCATTCTGTATTTTTACCTAAAGAAATAGACAAAGACAAAAAACAAAAAGGTAACTATCTAACGTCTGACCAGTTAGTAAGGTGAGGGGTCTAGTGCTGCTGGGTGCAGGTGGCAGAACAGTAAGGCCCTGTTCACATGACGGGTTCAGCCGTGGGTTCAGCCACAGCTTTAGCCGCGGTTCCCGAGGCCTGACCTTGTCCTAACCTCGCCGCAAACTCGCGGCTCCCGATGCGGGTTTGCGGCGCGGGCGCAGGCCGTGGTCTCGGCGCAGGTGGGGCGTGGCTTGGGGCGCCCCCATGCAAATTAATAGGCAGAGGGCAAACCACCCGCGGCGACACCCGCGGCAACACCGGGCGGCCGAAGACCCGCGGCGTGTGATTATTAACGCGGTTTCCAATAGGAAACCATTTAATAAACTAGGCACAATTTGGCCATGGTTTTGGGCGCGGAAACCGCGGCCATAACCGCGGCCATGACCGCGGCCAAATCCGTCGTGTGAACGGGGCCTTAGTCTCAATGAGTCCATTCCTAGGGAGACATGCATGAAACTAGGTGCATCAAAGTTAATTTTCTCATCTTTTTTTCAGTGTATAATGCGCCTAAATGTATGAAAGTGGTTTTTGTGCGATTTTAAAAGGTGTCTAAAGTTTCCCGCCCCTCGTCTGTGTGTTTGGCGCATTATGGAATTTAGGCATATTAATAATATGCCTAACATGTATAAAGGCTATAGATAGGCTGGAAATAAAAGAAAAGTCATTAGAATATCATGTCAGTGAATAGAAACTATGGGACTGATCTTGCTTGGAGGACCACAGGTGCCAGCAAGACCTGTGCTGTGCTGGCTCTTGTGTGAGAGCAGCAAAAAAAAATTTCAAATTCAATGTAGTAAAAATGTAAAATATAAAAATCTGAACAACATCATCAGTGGTTATTTCATGTAAAACTAGATTTAGGTTCTATTAATTTTAAATACATCTTATAAGAGATATTTTATATTTATGGGATATTATATATTTTTATATTAATTTTATATGATAACATTTTTCATAAAATTTAAATAATTTAATTTTATATAGTTTGATAATTACCAGAAATCACTTTTTATTATTGCACTGGTGGAAGTTGAGAAATATTGGACATTTTTTTTTTGCTAACAGCAAATCCAGCTCCACTTCGACTCCTCAGGCTCAGGCAGAGCACATTGACATAGGTCTGTCTGTCCGAGCAGTAATGCGCCTAGTTCTGCTGAACCATATGTGTCTAATATTACGAGTGTGGTGCGCCGCCCCCAGGACGCCCCCAGAACACCCCCTCTTGTTAGGCACATTAGAAAGTGTTGAGTCTTACGAACAATGCGCCTAGCACATTCATTAGGAACATTAGACATCGTAGCCGCTCACTTAGGTGCATTTTACTCCAGAAAAGGGTGAAAAACCCGATCATACAAGTCTCCCCTAATGTACAATTCACAAGGTGTTTACTCCCCAAGTGGACTTCATGCTTGGTGGCTTCTCAACATATACAAAGCGCAACAAGCTTAATGGTTCTCAAGGAGAGAAACAGGTCATATTATTTAATTCCTGTTTTAATGTTAAACATATGTTATAAAGAATTTTTTGTTGTGTTTCTTAATTTTCCCATATCAATATTTAATAAAAATGAAATCCTGCAGTTTTTACTTTAGTCACTAGACCTAAAAATAAAGCAACCTGTCATCTAAACCCGGACTATGCAAAGAAAATATAACTTGTATTGGTAACTAATCAATGAGAAAAAACAAAATATCAAACACAATGTGATGAAAAAAGATGTAATATTTATTAGACAAATAAAATAATATACTTTTGTTTGTACAAAGCAGATCTTTAGGTATTGTAAGCAACCAGCAGGAAAGATAGTGGATGGAAGGTATGTCCCTAGTATTATGCTGCAAACAGTAGGGAAGTTCCAGGGATGTCAGAGAGGCCAATCCAGTGGGGACAGCCCGGTCTTTCCAAAACAGCAGAATGACAGCAAGAGAACTGCACTAGTGGGGCCACCAAGGAACCGGACCTTGGTGGGGAAAAGTCAGCAGTGTAGATAAGTAAGCATAGGTTACGTATGTGTATTTTTAGTATAGCTGCTGTGCAGCTTTATTGGGCTGTTTTTTCTGAACGGCTGTAGCGTGGGTGGGAGGCCGTCCACCCCTCTGGTCCGGGCTTTACCGGTATCCCTAGGCCTTTAAAGCCTGTGCAGGAAGAGACCAGGTGAGAGAGTCAACCTGGGATTGATTGTGTCAGGAGTTATTTCTTGTGAAGGTGCTGAGCAGGAAGGAGCCTGCTACTGACCACCCTACCAGACCCGAGGATGTCAGCTACACAGGGGACTTCACGGCCACTCGGGGGACCTAAAACATGTGTGCCTTTTTTTTTTGATGCTGGAAATCTTTTTGTTTTGTGCTGCAGGGTTTGGACGGCTGACGTAAGCCAAAAAAATAAGACTGCCTGTTTGTTTTGCTGTTTGTTTTGCTTCTAAAATAAAACCCTATATTTTTGGTTGCAACCATCCCGCTTGTGCCTACCTCTGTGACCTCTAGTCCCCACAGTATAGAAAAATACATTCAAGCTGAAAAGGCACGATATACCCTATTGGTCATAGACATCTAGTAATTAATATAAACGGACTAGTGAAATCAGCAATTAATTACACAATATAACAAATAAGATATAGACATAGAAAAATATCTAATACATACTAGTAGCAAACATATAGTACTTAACACAGGATAAGACCAGTGCAAGGATGGACCATAAGATAAACGTGCGGCTCCAATGCGTGTTTCGCCTATGCTTTCTCAAGGGGAATAAAGAGGTGTGATTTATTGCAAAATTTCACCAGTCCTTATTCATTTACTACTAGATGTCTATGGACGTGTGTGACCAATAGGGTATATCATGCCTTTTCAGCTTGGGTGTATTTTTACCTAAATATTTCTATGCTTTGCACAAACAAAAGTATATTATTTTATTTTTCTAATAAATATTAAATAATTTTCTAACACTTCCTGTTTTGTAGGGAACACTTTCTGCAGTTCTTCATTATTAGAAGGCAGGGTTAGATGAAAGGTGACCCAATCTGTTAAAAAACACAGGATCCCCATTCAAAATAGAAGATGTCACACCCCCCCTCTCCCCCCCCCTGCCCTGACTTCTTTCCAGGCAAAGCTTGCCCACAACACCTCCTATAAAAGGCCCCCCAGTAAAATAGGAGATGACCACTCCCCCTCTCTCCCCCTGCTACTGACTTTTCCCCAGGTCACAGAGCATGCCCAACACTTTCCTATAGAAGTCAATGGGTCTGTCCTGTTCCAGGCCCCTTGGGGTCATGAAGTGCTGAAAAACATCTCTAAAAAGCTGTTAAAAACAGCTCAGGCAAGATGGACCCCCCCAAAAACCATGCAGAATAGTTTTTAAAAAAATTACAATCAAAAAAATCACCATTTAAAAAAGGACATTTTTAAAGTAAATATATTTTATGGGGATTTTTAAACATATCTTTAGTGATTCACTTTTTTGATCAATCAAAATGTCAAAAAGTGATGGGATATCGAAGAAATTTATCATCATGTAAAAATAGCAAATCCCCAGTTGTTCCCTGTGAATGAGAACTCGGACCGGAAACAGGTTTGGGGTAACGTTTTCTGGTCCCCTAGGCAAAAAAAAGCATATAGCCCCCCAATGGAAAATCCCCCAACCCCACACCCCCATGCATCCTTTTTCCCCTGGTAAGTGGCGCCCTAGAGGGTGCCCGCCTTCACCTACCCACATCAAGCCCCTTAGTAAAATCTAATTTCCCCCTTTTTTAGGTTTTACTGTTTCCTGAATTTTTTCCCCCCCCCTAACAGATGTAATTTTTTTCCAGTCTTGATAAAGGATGGACATACAAAAAGAATGACTTTTATGTAAATGTTACATCTGATGCAATTTGTTTGGGGATAAATTTTTAAGACCAATTCATGCACATTAGTCAAGGGGAAAAGATCGATAAAAAGATACATTAAAACATGAGTAGATATAAAGGTGTTATACCATTTTGGATTATAACCCAATTAAATTCCGATTTTCTGGTCTTTGTCCCCTTCTCCAATTCCTTTTTGCTCTCACCCAATTTGTTTTTTCATTTCCGTAATTCACACTTAAAAAATGTATTGCGCAGAGCTTATTGCCAATACCAACATGTGAAAAACCGACCAAAATTTTTCCCCACAATCCTTGGAACGTGATTTCCCCAAAAAGACGAAATAGCTGAGACTTTCTCCTCACAAAATAAAAAAATTTAGAGGAGGGGGAGGATATTTACCCTGTTTCCCGAAAATAAGACCCAGTGCATTTTTTTTTTTGCAATCAGATTTGGGTGCTTTCTGATGTTGGATGAAAACTCTACATAATTCTACATGTGATGTTTTGTTCAACAAAAAATTGAATTATTGTTCATAAAAAAAAAAAAAAAATCCCCCAAAAATAAGTCTTACGCCTCTTTAGGAGCAAAAAAAAAAATTAAGACAGTCTATTTTCGGGGAAAAGGGTAGGTTGTTTTTTGGGGTTTAGAAGACCCCATTTAAAATAATGGCCAAAAGAGGGGGATCCTGTTTATGCTGGTATGTTATTTTGGGGTAGAGTACAAGGAATTAAATGAAAAATTCCCCCCCTGGTTTCATGTATGTAGGGAAAATAAATTAGGAGAAAAAATCCCTTTTTTGGAAACCTGCATTTTTTTTTTCACTTTTTTTACAATTTGTTGGGGAAGAAAGTGGTGTTTTGGATTTTGGTGTTCTCTACAGGATAAGTGATTTTTAATTTTGGATAGGACTATCATGGACAGGGCAACAAAAATTTATGTTAATTATTTTTTTTTTTGTTTTTTCCCAAAATGGTAAAATTGAGGGTGTTTTAAAACTATTATTTATAAATATTATTTATATTATATTTTATTATTTTATATATTAATTTTATTATATTTTACTTTTTAAAAGGGCCATCCTTGGTTAAAAAGGGGGATGGGGAGCTTTTTTTTTTAAGTTTAATTTGTATGTAGGGGAAAAAGGATTTTTTACATATAATCCAGCACAAAGGGCGACATGTATGACGGGTTTTACGGCCTGTTTTTTGGCTATATGCCCTCCCGCCCGAATCCCCTGTGGGAGCAGGGATGCGGTGTTAGGCGCAGTGTTCGCCATTTCAGCTGGCCCCACAAAAGGGGGGCGGGCAGTGGGCGGGTGTGGGCTCGGGGCAGGATTTCCGGGGGGGGGAAACCCCCGAAATGTTACTCCGGGATGTAGATGGCGAGTGGAAAAGCGAGGCCATGCAGCGCCGGGCAGCTCCGACGGGAAACCCGGTTTATTTGGTCTAAATGCTCGGCGGGGCGAAGTGAAGGGATCGGAACATGCGAGGAAGCAGATAGAAGATCGCTACACAAATCTCGGCGCTCCGCTCCGTGCGCAGGAGTATGATTCCCAAAAAACGCCCTTTAAAAGGGGAAAACAGTGCAGAAAAAGGCTGAAAAGAAAAAAAAAAAAACATAATTTAAAAAAAAAAAAAACCTTTCCAAAAACCTAGAACGGGGGCCCAAAAACAAGAATTATATTTTGTAAATTGTGGGAAATACAGTAATTCAAATTCTAAAAATATTTTCATTGGTCGGCATAAACCCCGGCCAAAAATAGGAGCGACAGTGAACCCTTAAAAAATAGGGGAAGGATTGCCCTAGAATCCCCGGGAATTTTAAAAAACAGTAAAAATGTGAAAAGAGCTGATTTGGTTTAAACTGCGGGGGCTTGGTAGCTCAGCAATCAAATGGGCGACAGGACCCATTAAAAAATATGGAGAACTTTGACCAATAGAAAATGGAGCGGACAAAATCCCTTATTCCTATGGAGAAGTTTGGAAATCAAAAACAAAGGCGGGGGGTTTAAAAAACAGTAAAAAGACAGAAAAAAAGGTGATTGGCTGAGCTAGGGGGGGTTGGCTACCCGCCATCAAGCGCGAGCTACTTCTCCCCCTTTTTGTTTGGAAAGAGGGGCTCGAAATCTGGGCCGGCGTGCGGCTGAAGTATTATAAAAAAATTATTTTTTTTAAAAGTAAAAAAATTTCAGTAAAGAGCAGAACCTTTTTACAAATAAAGAGTTAAAAACCCCCAAAAAAAAAGGTTTGCGCCCAGCCGGGTACTAGGGAATTGCAATAGAAGAATTGCCCTGGAAATACAGTAATTCAAATTTTTTAACTTTCTATTGGTCGGATAAAAACCCGCCAAAACAGAAATAACGACAATTTTCCCCTTATAAAATATGGAGGGAAAAATTGGGCCAATCAGAAAAAGGAAACACAATGTCCCTTTAAAAACCTATGGAGGAAAAAATTTACCCCCTCATATTCAAAAGGGGGGAAAAGTTCAAAATTTTTAGTAAAAACGCAGGAAAAAATAGCTGATTGGTTGAAGGGGGCGGGGGCACTTTTTCATAGGGGTTTATGGGGAAAAGAAATTTTTAGCGCGTTTTGTTGGCTAAGTTAAAAAAAGGGGGCCGTTATTTTTGGGCCAATGGGAGAGCGAGCGACGCTTTCCCAATTTGGGGGGTTTTTAAATGAATTGAAATAAAACCCCGTTTCATGGCCGAAAAAATTAAAAAAACACATACGTTGTCCCGATGTGGGATATAAAAAAAATGGTAACATGGGGGTTTAAAGAAAAAAAAATATTAATTTTAATAAAATCATTTTTTATTTCTTTTTTTCGTTAGCCAAGGATCAAAAGTATGGGTGCAACGAAAATAAAGAAATAAAAATGATTTTATTGTTTTAAAATTTTTTTTTGTTCCCCCCATTTTATCTTTGTTTTATAAACACATCGGTAGTCCCCGGCCCCGCCGTTTAACCCGCCGCCCCCCGATCGGCTTAGCGGTTGGGAAACCCTTGGCAGGCACGGGGGGGGGTAACTGTAGGTGTCCCGCCGGGACGCACAACTTAGAGCTTCAGGGGGAGCAAGGCCCCGCGGAGTAATCGTGGCCGCATCATGTCACACCCCAGGCGACGTGGCGTCATACGTGGCCGCGGGGCCCCCCGGGGTGACGTCACGCCGTGAAGAAAAAAACGGGGAAACCGAAAGCGCAGCGACAGCGGCAGGGGCGGGGTCAGGAAGTGCTGTCAGGTATTATTTTTAATTAGCGTTTCATGGGGGGGTCTATTATTACTGTTTTTATGTGAGGGGGGGGGCTTTTATTATTGTTAATGTGCAGGGGGGGGGCTTTTATCTTTTTTTTAAAGTGGGGGAGGGGGCGTTACTATGTTTATGTGCGGGGGGGGGCTGTTATCTATTGTTAAGGCAGGGGGGGGGGCTGTTTTATTTTATATGTGCAGGGGGGGGGGTGTTATCTATGTTAAGTGCAGGGAGGGGGGCTTTTTATTATTTTAATGTGCAGGGAGGGGGGCGTTATCTATTGTTATTTGGGGGGGGGGGGTGTTATCTTTTGTTATATGTGCAGGGAGGGGGGTATTATCTATGTCTATGTGCGGGGGGGTGCTATAATTACTGTCATATGTGAGGGGGGAGCTATTACTTTCATAGTAGGGAGGGGGGCTATTATCTATTTTAATACCAGGGGGGAGCTATAATCACCTAATATGTGCTGTGAGGCCTATAAGCTCCCTAAATATACCGTGTGTGGGGCCTATAAGTATTATTCCCTGTGGGGCCCAAAAACCCTCCCTATATCCCTGGGGGGGACCTAAACCTGCTATATACCTGGGGGGGCCCTAAACCTGCTATATACCTGCTGGGGACCAAACCCTGGCTATTCCCTGCTGGGGGACCTAAACCTGCTATATACCTGTGGGGGGACCAAAACCTGCCTATATCCCTGCGGGGGGACCAAACCCTTGCCTATAACCCACTGGGGTTCCAAATTTGCCCATATCCCTCTGGGGGATCAATAACTTGCCTAAAACCCTACTGGGGAATCCTAAACCTCCCCTATATACCTTTTGGGGGATAAATAATTGCCTATCCCTACGGGGGGATCCAAACTTGCCTAAATCCCTATGGGGGACCAAAACCGCCAAACCTGCTGGGGGACTTAAAAAACTACAACCTCCCTACTGGGAGATATATAAATAATAACCCCCCTACTGGGGGACCTTTAAAAATTATGGGGGCCCTTTTTTACCTTCACTGGGGGAACAAAATTTACGCGTGTGAAGTCGAAACAGCGTTGGGGGCCGGGGTTTTTAAAGGGCCCCTCACTCAAGCTTTGAAAGGTTAGCAATCGCCCGGGACCCCATGGGGTTTTTTAAAGCCATTTTTAAAGGGCCCTCAAGTCGATTGTTAAGACCTTAGCAATCGACCCGGGGGACTACCACGGTAAACTTTGAGTGTTATAATTTGATTTCTAACAGCATTATTGTGGGGAACATGGAACTACAATGCCAGTTCCCCCAAGTCTCCGTTTATAATAGGGGGCATATGTAAGTCGAAATTGTAATCGAGGATGTCTGTAAATTGTAGGGGAACCACAAGGGGCCTTGGGGACGGCCGATATGTCTCACCCAGATGCCTGGTCTGGGTGTAAAAAGCCATGTAGTCTGGGTCACAGTATTCGGCCCCTGACACACGTTCCTGTACTTTAGAAAAATCTATGCGGTTTAATTGAGTATTTCCTTTTTACGGAATAGCCAAAAAAAGCTGGGTGGGGGTTTGGTACTCCCTGTTACAGGTCCAGGGCCCGGGGGTTTCTGGGGTCCTATGTAAACCCGGCAGGTCAGTGTGTAGGGGGGTGACTGATCAAAGGGGATCTGAAGTGTGGGAGCTGGAAGACGTCTACAGCAGGGGGTCCTGTAAAGCACCCCAAAGGACTGTGAGTGATACAACACCGAAGGTGTTATGCTTAGTTTTGTTCGGGGTGAGGAAAGCTGCATTTTTTTCCTTGTTTATTTTTATTTGGAGCAAAAAAGCCCGTGGCGAAAAAAAACAACGTAAGACTGTGTTTTCCCATGCTCCCGTGAGCGAATTACAATATTGTTTTTTGTTGCAATGGGGATCTCCCTTTGGGATATAAATAATTGATATGCATTTTATTGCATAATGTCAATACTGCTAAAAACAGATCAAGCAAGATGGCCGCCCCCACATACAGAAAACAGAAATAAATAAGAAATCTACAATCAGAAAATTAAAAAAAAGCTAAAAAAATTCTTTCAAAATTGTGTTTAACATAAAAGCATAAATTAAACAATTGGCCATTTTAAGTACTTTAAATTAAAATGGGAAAAATTTTTTTTAAATTTGGGGGAACATTTTAAAAATATAAAATTTAAGCTCTGGTTCCTCCATTGCCGTGCCCTAAATACAAAACAGAAAGTTAAAAAAAATTTGGGTGAAACTCGGGTTTTTCCTATAAAGGGCCGATGGAAGGGATTCTGCAAAAAGATGAGAAAACTAAAATCTGAGCAACTGCAAAGGGGAAGTGAAACCATCATCCTCATTATCTCTCCAGCCACAACACACGACTGTACTTCATTTGGCTTCTTCTCCTGTACACAGCTAAATATAGAACAAGTGTCGTCATCCAGACACTCTGCAATTAATACTGAATAAAAGCCACAATGCATAAAAAAGGGTTTCCTAAAAGGGGCCCCGTTTTTTAAAATTTTCTTTTGGGGTTTGTTTTTTGAGATAAAAGAAAGAATTCGCACATTAAAGATGAAAAAGGGAAACCTTTTTAAATTTTTTAAAAACAAAGAAAAAATAATCTAACAATTCATTTTCAAAAAAATTTTGGCATTTTCAGCTCTAAGTACCCCCTTACTCTGATGGTGCAGGGGGCGGGAAATCTCTAACAAGATTCCCAAAATAAACCATGCTTTTCAGCCCCTCACAGTACTTCCCTTTTGTTTTTTTCAACTAATCTTAAAAAGATAAATTAGTTTGCATCAATCAGTGGGATGCCACTTTTAACCCTGAAAAAAAATCACTGAAAATGAAATTTTTGGGTTTTAATATTTTAAAAAAATTTTTTAAAAATATTTAATTGAAATCGTACCTTAATTTTTTTCCCCTTTCTTTAACCCCCTTAACGCCCCGCCCCCGTCTTTTGACATCAAAAATTTTCCCAGGTCGTTTCATCTGCACCCCCCCGCTTTTGCATCGCTGCAGCCCTTTGGATTTTGCGAAAACCCCTTTCCCCCGCTCCGCCCGCACCCCCCGGTGGCTTTAACCCTTTAAAGGGCCAGCGATTGTCACTAAAAGCGCAAAAAAAGGGGGTTTTCTCTGCTCCTTCGGGTGAAAGGAAACCCCCGGGTGACCCACAAGCCCGGGGAACGGCTGAAGGCACATCCCCTGGGGACCAAAGATTAGCCCCAGGATTTGTCTGGTAACAAGCCATGACCAGGGAAACTGGGGGTGTTTGCCCCGACCCATTTGCCTTTGTCGCCCAAACACAGATTAAATGAAATTTAGTAAAATAAAAAAAAAAAAAAAACATAAAAAGTGTAAAAAAAAGAAATAAAAAAAAAATTTAAAAAAAAAAAAAAATAATTGGGCAAAACATTACACACACAAAAAAACCTACACATTTTAAAGGCATCGTCACGCCCTTAATAACCGTAAAATTTAAACTAACTTTTATTAAGTGTAAAAAGGGTAAATGGGGGAAAAAAATGAAAAAAAAAAAAAAACAAAAAAAAATTAAAAAAAAATTTAAAAAAAAATCGCAATTATTTAAAAAGTGAACTTAAACTTTTCCCCCCCAAAAAAGAAAAAACTCGTTTTTGAAAAAAAACTCCCTTGGAATAACTTTTTTATGGTGGTTACTAATGGGGAAAAAGTGAGAGTGGGTTCTTTCCCTTCAGATTTGGAAATCTGGGGAATAGTCACCTCAGGAGCGGTTCTTTACTGTAAGAGGGGGAAACCCTGTGGAATTACCTCCTTAAGACGGGCCCCCATTTTAAGATCTAAAAAAATTTTTTTGGGCAAAAAAATTAAGCCTCCCCCAGCGAACGATTTTTTTAAATTGTAAGAGCTGTGAACCCCTGGGAATACCACCTTAGGGTCGGGTTCCTTCCTATAAACCTATAAATTATTGGGAAAAACCCCCCCCTTTTGGACCCTGATTCCCCCAACTGAAAATGTTGTAAATTTTGGGGAATACCCTTTTGGGGACCCATTTCCTTTACTGCAAGACATGAATCTGTGGAATAGCCTTCGCAAAAACGGTTTTTTTATTGAAAAAACCCTGTAAAATCTGTGAAAAAGACACTTTAGGGGGATGGTTTTTTAATGTAAGAACTGTGAATCGGGGGTTTAAAACACCCCAGGAGCGGGGTTTTCTTTGGGCTATAAGCTTGGATCGGTGAAATACCCTTTTCCAAGGAGAGGGTTTTTTTACTGAAGAGCCGGGGGATTTGAAAAAAAAAGGGGGCCCACCTAAGGACGGGTTTTTTACTGTAAAGCGTAAAATTTGGGGAAATTCCCTACCTAAGAAGTTTTTTTTTTTTTTTAAACTTAAATTTTGGGCTGTGAATTTTAAGGATTACCACCTTAGGAGTTGGTTCTAGACTTTTAAAAAGCTGTAAATCTGTACAATAACCTCTTAAAGAACTGGTTTCTTTTTTGTAAGAGCTGTAAAACCTGGGGAATGGGCCTCCTTAGGAGTTTGGTTACAGACAGGAACGGTCAAGATTTCTAAAAAAAGGGTTTTGGCCCCAAAACGGGGACAAAAAATTCTTAAAGGGTTGTCTTTTCTACGAAGATCCTTGTTTAAAAAGAGGGGGGGCCAAAAATCTAAATAAGTACCGGGCCTTGGTTCCTTTTTCAAAGTGCTTTTGGTTTTAAGAAAAGGGGTGGGTTTTTTTTTTTCCTTAAAACGGAGTTTTGGTTTTCAGGGTTGGGTTTTCGCCCCGCTACTTTATTACTGGCTGTCGGGGCCCAAATTGTGTTTCCCGCCGCCCCATCGGGGAATTGGAGCGGCACAAATAGAGAGAGAGAAAAGAGATAAGAGAAAAACTGTTGGGGCACACGTTTTCCATTCCCCGACGCAAAAACAGTGGGAAATGAAACAAAGCCTGGGGGAGAGAGACACACAAAAGTGGAGCATTTAAAGTTTTCCATTCACGACTGTGCTCAAGGTCCCACATAATACAATTTTGCAACACAATCTGCAAATCTCAGGGAAACACAGAAATAACATAAATTTTTTTCTGCAGATCTTAAAGGTCAAAAGGCGTAAAAAAACTGCAGGGTATAACACGTGAGAGAGAGAGAGAGAGAGAGGGAGAGAGAGAGAGAGAAAAAAACACCAATTTTTTTCCCCGAGGGCTTGAAAAAGCAAAAGTAAAAATTCTAGTTACAAAGTATGTAAGAAGCAAGAAAACCCCAATATACAAATATGGAGTTACACTTAGCTTTTTTTTTCCCCCAATTTACAGCTGAGAACCTCTTTCCCTTCCCCCCCACTGACACAGGGAAAGAATTCCCCCACTTTCACACTTTGGGGGTGCCTGCGGGGAGAGCAGATTTCGCCCCCGCTTTGGGGGGAGAAAACACCCCTGCATTTCACAAGCTCGTTTGGCAACCACCAAAACAGGGTTCCAAAAAGTTAAAAAGAGAAAAACCCCTTTTAAATTAATGTAAATTTTTAAAATTCTTTTTTTGAACATTGATCCGTTCCCGATGCCCCCTTGGGATCCCGGGGGGAAATGCTTTTCCCTTTTTCTTTTTTTTTCCTTTTTTCCTTTTTTGGTTTCAGTTTCCCCCGAATCCCTAGGGGGAAAAACTAAAGTTTTAAATGTACCTTTAAAACCTTTTTTTCCCCCTTTTTCCACACCCCTCCCCCTTGGCTGAAAGAAATATTTATTCTTTAAAATTTTAAATAATAACAATGTAACGAGGCCATGATGCACAAAAAATATAAGTAATCAAGAATCAAAAGGGTGTGACTTTATAAGACTGGATCAATATAAAAAAACAGCATGCCTAGATACGAAAAATGTAATTAACCCCCTTTCGGGCACTGGGCGAACCAAAACCCCCTCCTAATTGCCTTTTAAAGGTTTTTTTTACGGAATGGGTTCTGTCCTCTAAATAGGGGTTTCAACTGCAAACATGGGCCAACATAGAAGAACAATTCTTACCCAAACGTAAAGACCATTCCCCTAGTTTTTATTGCTATAGTGGACTTTTAAAGGGTCCCCTTTTCAAATATATGCCTTCCCTTTAAATGAATGCCTTTCATCTGAGTAACTGCCCCCTGTGATACTTTTTTTTACACTATTTCTAAAACCCTTGGGGTTTAATCCCAAAACCTGCTTTGGGAACAACCCCCCAAGAAACAGAAAAAGGGTCCAAAAAAGCAAAAAGCATAAAAAACCCCATCTTTTTTCTATCCACATAAAACATACAATAATAGTAAAAGATGGAGGAAAAAAAGGAAAAAAAAATTTTAAAAGACAGGACAAACAAAAAGTCAATTTTACAAGAATTAAAAATGTCCCAAAAAAAACCCTAAAATTTTACAAACTCCCAAATAATACTCAATATAAAAAAAATAAAACAAATTAAGCAAGTAAAGTCATAAAAAACCCCAGGCAATAAATACTTTCATAACACAAAAAACAAAAGGGGGGGAAGGGGGAGGTAGAAAAAATAAGATGGGAAACTTAAGCATAGAAAAAAAATAGCGACAGCCCTTTTTCAGGGCAAACTTTTGGTTTTTGTCTTTTTCACTTTTAAAATTTGGGCCACCTTCATCTTTCACAAATTTTGGCCAAAGGTTTATAGAAAAGGCATCAAAGTTCCCGATAGATTCGAGAGATTTACTGAGCATTAAAGAATAAATAAGAGGCAAGCTTCCCCCCCTAAACAGAACCCTATCGCTGGAAAAAGGAAACTAAAAAAATACTTTTTTTTAATCCTAAATTTTTTTTTTTAACTCCTTTAAAAGGGGTTTGTCCCCCACACGGGGTTGCTGCTTTTATTTTAAAGATTTGCAAAAACAAGTTACTTTTCAATATATGTCCCCCTTTAAAAGTGTCCCCAAACCCATTCCTAGATAAACCCCCTTTTTGTATGGGGTGCATCAGCTCCCAGGGCGCTATACCCCCACAGACCTGTTCCAAAATCCGTTTCCCGACAGGCTTTCGGCGCTGGGTTGGGTATAGCTACAGACCTGTTTTTTATTTCCCCCTGATAGGCTGGGCCCCACTGGTTTCAAAGCTACAACCTGGCTTCCCACTGCAGCCCTAGTAAAGTCAGTAAGCCCGCCCCTGAATTCAAACAAAACCAAAAAAAACAGGAAATGAGGAAAAAAGAATCAAAGTAGTGAACAACCCCTTTTAAAACTGCCCAACACTATAGACGTCTGCAGCGACATCTTAGGCATTTGCGGCTCCCCTGCGCTGTAACTGCATTAGGAACGAAACTGTAATTAAATAGCCGTTAAATAAGGGGAAATCTCTGTGAACACAGGGGCCGGAGGAAGCCTCTGATCCCTGGCACTTAACCCCCCTTTATTGCCGCAGGGCCGTTTAAACCCCAGCATAAAACCCAAAAGGGGATCCCCTGTCCACTGGGGCATTGGGAAATCACGGTGACCCTTTTGGGCCCTTGGGGGAAAGTCTGTGCAGGGCAGCCCTGAGACCTTTTAAAATCCCCAGGGGGTGTCGTATAACAAATCCCGCCCGTCAGGCATACTGAGTGCTGCCCCTGACTGCAGCCTGTGTCAAAATGCAGAAATTTTAATGTAATTGCAATTCCATGTAAGCTAAAACATTACTAAAAGTTAAAAAAAGTTATCCCCTTTATTTGGGGTTAAAAAAAAAAGTAAAAGTAATAATAAATAATTTAAAAAAATAAATTTAAAAAAAATAAAAAAAATAAATATCCCCTCAAACTTTCTATTTCTTCCCCCCCAGGAACCAATTATTTGGGGGAAAACACCGTCGGGGCAATTTTTTTGGTTATTACAACCATAAGTCAGGTTTTCATAAAAGGGTTTAAACCCAAAGGGGGAAGGGTCGCCCTTTACGGTTTGGGGGGGGAAAAGGGGTTTATATTTGGGTGTTCCCTTTCCTTCCCCACTGTTTGGTCTCCACCTATATCTGTTTTCAAAAAATATCTTCTGATGGTGGTTTTCATAAAGGAAATATCTCAGGGAGCTTGATCCTTATCTTTTATTTGGATACCTGAGTATGATAATATCCCCCTCCCAAACCCTATGATTTTTTTTTTTCCCCAAAATATATAATTTTTGAAAAAGCTTTTGGGGTGGATTGGGACTAATAAGGGTCTCCCTGTATAAACATGTGTTGCTTTTTTTAAAAGAAATCTAGGTTTAAAAGTTATCTGATAAGTCCGAGTCCCACTTTTGGGGTCCGCAACTATTTCGAGAATGGAGAGTCAGTCTCACCTGCACTTGACTCTTCATTCTGTTCTATGGTAGTTCCCAGTACAGGGGAGTGCTGTGTTCTCTATTCTGATCTATGGAAGTTCCCAGTACAGGGGAGCGCTGTGTTCTCTATTCTGTTCTATGGGAGTTCCCAGTACAGGGCAGCGCTGTGTCCTCCATTCTGTTCTATGAGAGTTCCCAGTACAGGGGAGAGCTGTGTTCTCAATTCTCTTCTATTGGAGGTCCCAATACAGGGGAGCGCTGTGTTTTCCATTCTGTTCTATGGGAGTTGCCAGTACAGGGCAGTGCTGTGTTCTCTCCATTCTGTTCTATGGGAGTTCCCAGTACAGTGGAGCGCTGTGTTCTCCATTCTGTTCTACAGGAGTTCCCAGTACAGGTGAGCAGAATGTTCAGTCATACTCAGAACTCTCACAGAACAGAATGGAGAGTTGTGCGCAAGTATGCTCAACAGACTGTAATTTTGCATTACAACTACTGGATGACTTCACACACATACACATAAATAATCATATAAATAATAAACATTATTTTTTTTCAAAATATGATCTATGATGTAAATCTGACTTAAATTAAATGTCAATTCATAATAGATACTTTGAATTCTTGAAAACAAAATGTAAGATGATGCCATGTAAATAACAGAAATATATAGAATAATATGAGGTAAAGTAGTAAAAAAAAAAGTCTGTCTTACAGTTTTAGAATTGTGTCACTTTTCCATCACAGATGTTTATACATAGGTGCAATAACATTTTAGGTTCCTCGGGGGTGGGGCTAAAAGTTTTGGTTTAAGCAGTTTTCTTTTTAATTAAATAGTATTTCTTGTATGTTTTTTTAAAATTATTATTTCAACTTATATATTGTGGTCCCCAGAAATTCGGAAAAAGGTTTTTTTTTTTTTTTTGGGGGGGGGGACTTTTGTATCACTTTTTTTCTAATTTCCTATGTAACTATGGCTGATATATTAGTTCTAGTTACAGGGGAAATATAGGGGGAAAAACACCCCTTAAAATCTGTCCTGGATCCGATAGGATGTGACCACCACAACTGCAAAGGAGGCAACCGGGAGGCCTTCTAGCTATTTGTATGTACAGCACTCATATACAACTATTGAAGGCAGGGATGGTAATAATTTATCCCTACCTTCTCAGTGGAGAGCCCACTAATGGTGATAACCTGTGCTCTACTTCTGCAGCTGCACAATTAGTTCCAGAACATGCGTGGAGAGTTAGATGTCAACTGTCCGGACATTTGCAGTCAATGGGAGAATGGCATCTAGTTGAACTGCCATTGAACAAGTAGGTTCACAATCCCCCAGTTCCTCACAAAGGTTATTATGTTGTTCACTTAAAGCTTTTTCAAGCCTGAAGGGGATGGATCTTAGGAAACTATGTTTAAAGTCTTTACCCATGAAGACGTAGATGATTGGATTGATACAACTGTTAAGGTAAGACAGGTAGGTGATAATAATAATGAGAGTATGGTCCTCCAAGTAAAAGCTATCATATATGGGTGTTAGTGGCAAGATGTAATATGGAGACCAGCAGATAAGGAAACACAATATAACAGCGGTGATGATCCTATAGGGCCTCTGAGATCTCTGGGGTCTCTTATTTTTTCTAAGTTTGAAGAAAATAGAAGCATAACTGATCGAGATGATGAGAAAAGGGATCACAAACATTATAACTAATCTGATAAGTTTTAAAATTAGACTTATCTCATAGAGAGAGTCAGGTAGAAACCCTGGAACAAATGAGCAGTATGCGCCATATCCATAAAAATATTTTTGATTAAACATAAACAATAAACCAGTAAAGATCAGACTCAACACCCAAATGATTGCCACAGTGATTTTCACCAGTTTACGGGTCCTATGAACTTTTGCCCAAAATGGCCACATGACGGATACACCGCGGTCAATACTCATGGCGGTCAGGATAAACACACTGGCGCTCATGTTCAGATTGAACACAGTCATGTTCAAGCTACAAAATTGAAAAACGGATAAATAGTAAACCCAGTCATAAATTTGTAGAGGAATAGAAGCACAGCACAGGAAGTCCGCAATGGCCAAGTTGAGGAACCACACGGCACTAATCGTCTTCTTCATCCTGAATCCGGCAATCCAGATGACTAATCCGTTACCGATAATCCCGAGAGCAAAAATAATGCGAAAAGAATTGACCCTTCGTAAATCCAAATATAGATGTAAAAAGTCTCTTATCTTTTTTGCCCTTTAAAAGACATGAAAGTGTAGAAATTAAGGTTAGGAAGAATTTATAAATTCATAACTGTCTACTTTTTACACTTTGTTATACATGGATACATGGACCTGGAGGCAAAGGCCAAAGCGAGGTCACATTAGGGGGTAGTCATACCACCCAAAACCCCCCTCCCAACAAAATGATCACAGGACCATTTCTGTTTTGTTATTTTGACCACTAGGATCTGTTGGACAGGGACAATTCCTACCTCTTTACAAAGGCTGTTTACTACTTTGGATGAAGTCTAGGCAAATCTTGTGAGCTTACAGCAATGATTCCAGAGTGATAACCATTGCCTACCTCCATACATTGTAGCAAGCACTCAGGTTAACGGACAGATTGATGACCTGTCTATCTATTTATATAGGGTGGAATATACTGAGCTACTTAAAGGGAATGTGTCATCAAAAATGACTTATTGTTTAACTCACGTTTTTATGTTAAACATATTTTAAGATTTTTGTTATATATATAATATTTTTTTTTTCCAACACTTTCAATTTTTTTTTTAATAATTCAAAAGCCCCTGCATTTTCATTTTGGGCCATACCTAATAATGTCTAACACTTCCTGTTCTCTAAGAAAGATACTCATTTTGTCTGCTCATTATCAGCACAAAGAGGGTCAAACTGAAAGAGACACCAGTGTGAATAGATCACACAGGATCCACCAGTCACAAGAGGAGATAGTCACAGTTCACTCACCTCCTTGCACAGTGACTTCTTCCCAGGTCACAGAGCATGACTAAAAAACTCTCCTATAGAAGTAAAAATGAACGAGTCAGTCTTACGTCTCCATGTGCATAAACTGCTGAAAACATCCCGACTGCTTTTTAAAGCATGCAAAAAAGGCCTAGTGGCCAAAGTAAAAAACTAAAACTTAAGAATCATTTAAAAAAAAGGAAAGTTTTAAACATAAACAAAACAACCAAAAATTCCTAAAAAAATGTGTTTAACATAAAAACGGGACTTAAACAATGACTAATTTTTTGATGACACATTCCCTTTAAAAAAGAAAAAAACTTTTGCGAAAAGTATATCATCTTGTGGATCTAACAAGTGTTTCCATTCACTGAATACAGGGACATCTTAAAACTCTAGAGAAATTGAAATACAAAGTATAAGTTATAAGAATATTGCAGAATGTTTTATTATGTAAGATTACCATCTGACTACAAACATATTAGCTTCATTAATACTTTGTTGATTCATTTCCCTACAGTTCCCCGCAAAGGAGAAATAAAGCACTACACAGTTCCCATTGACCTACACCAGGGTTTCCATCACTTTGATAAGAAAATTGTTCTGCATGCAGTGCTTATCAAATTTGATTGAGTCTAAAATGAAAGCTCCAATGGAAGCTTTTCCTGATGTTCTTAATGATTTATTTAGTAAATAGATTGAACTACAATTATGAGACAAATATATGATATGAAAAATAAACCTACTCGTTGTAATCCAGAGTAGTAGTAGGTATGGTCAAATTTAAGGTCACATTTAAGTCAACAGCGTCCATTCTGACTTTATACCTAAAAAATAGACAAAAAAACAAAAAAGTTATTATATTATATCTGACCAGTTGGTAAGATGAGAGGAGCTGGCACAGCAGTGAGTCAATTTTTATTACAAATTTAATAGACAATACCCCTTAGGTGAACTTTTTGCTTAGTATGTCAATGATTAGAGATGTAGCAGAATACTGCTTGACCATATCACGGCTTTTCGAGTTTTTTTTGCCTATCTGTAAAAAAAAAAAGCGTGTCTTTTTCTTACAACTGCAGGGGCTTTGCATGTGTTCAGAATCTATAGTGTAATTTTAAAAAGTAAATCTGATCATTGATAAATGAGGAGTCAATGA
>JAODAL010016007.1:0-82009 GCA_025379985.1 Phyllomedusa bahiana | reverse complement strand
TTCTACCGAAACGGGCCCTAACCAAAGTCACTAAGGGAACTATAACTGCTAAAGCCCCCTTTGGCCAAACTACTCTGTCTCCTCCCCCTTGGACCGGGTTCCTCTCCCTTTTGAAAAACTGTCGACCATATTCCCTCCTCCCTAAAAAACCTTTTCCTCCCTCCGGCATCACGCTTTGGCTCTTTCCTGGATCTCCTCTACCTTCATTTTGATGGGACTTTAAAAGCGTTTTCTCATTTTTGCTCCACCCCCTCCCCCCCCCCCCCCAAACTCTCTGTTGGGTGTCCCCCAAGGGTCAGTCCTGGGCCCCACTACTCTTCTCTACTCCCAACCCTTTGGGCCCTTTCGGCCACCTTCATAGCCTCACAGGGCTTTCTTTACCACCCTGAAAGGGCGGGATGATCCCCAAAACCTACACCTCGGGCCCGGGATGTCACTTCTCACTCTCCCGTTCCCTGACTGCCCTGTCCTCCTTTTCCTCCTTCATCTCTTTAAACTCTCCAAAAAAACAAAATGTGGAGAAAACAGAATTTCATAAAATTTTTCCCCCAAACCAAACCAAACCCCCCCCTGATTTTCTCTTTTTACAGTCAACGGCTCTACACTTTAAATTCAGGGGTCCCAAAAGGGTCCGTTTTGTTTTGGGGGTAATCCTAGACCCCCTGCTTTATTTTTCAAACCACCCCACCCAAACCCTCCCCCGGGGGCCTCCCCGCCTCCACCTGAAAAACATTTCCCCGCTTTCCGCCCCAAATCCCGGGGTTCTAGACACTACAAAAAAGGGTTTGGCCCATCCCCTTGTAAACTCCCGCCCAAAGACAAATTTGCAACACCTTTCCCAAATTGGCCCCCCAAACTACACCCCTCGGCTCCCCTCCAATCCACCTTAATTTCCGGGCGGGCCCGTTTTAAATCCACCTCTCCCTCGAAATACTCACTCTCCTTTTCCCCTCTGCCAATCCCTTTTCACGGGCCCTTCCCATTGCCCAGCGAATTCTTTTTCAAGCTACTAACCTTTTTGCCCAAAAAGGGGCTCTCCAGGACCTTCCCCCCCTTTCCAATATTTCCCCTCTGGCCCTTTAATTTCCAAATTACCCCCCCAATCCCCCCCAGCACGTCCCGCTCCTCAGAAAGGACCTTCTCCCCTGTCTCCCCCTTTATCAGCCCCCTCACACAACCTTTCTCCAAGATTTCTCCCCGTGCTTCACCCACATCGGGAACCACGCCCCAACACTTCAAAACCCCCTTTCCACTTTCACCCAAGGCTTAAAAAGGGCAAACCTAAAAAAACCCATTTCTTCGGGCTTGCCTTTTCCCTTTCACAAACTTTTTCCTACTTCCCCCACAGAAAATTTCCTGCCCCTCACCCTCCGTCCTTCCCCCCTCCTTGAAAGATTGTAACCCTCGGGGGTAGGGTCCTCTCCCTCTGCGTCCCAAATTTTTGGTCTTTAAAATCCCTTATCCTGTACCTCCGTTTTGATTTTAAAGTAATGAAAGTAACCCCCCCCCCGAAGGTACAGGCCCCTGGAATAAAAGGGGCGCTTTAAAATAAATAAAAATTTAATAAAAAATAATAATCCCCAAATGAACGTGGGAAAGACTTTTGTAATTTAAAGAAATTAGGGGTCTCGGGAAACAAAAATGGAAAGATCTAGCAACATATAAAAAATTTAGGTAGGAAACCCATTTTGGTAAGGTTAATAATCCCAGCCTTTAAAAGGGGCGCAATTGATTCACCCGGGACTGTTTTTTTTTTCCCAAAATTTACTATAGCAATATCTCTAAATTTTTTTTCATTGAAAACCTCCCACATTTGGATAGATTTTAAAGTCCGGGTAGGGAAAAACTCATTCGCCCATATAAAGGCTATTTTTTAACAATTGCAATTTTTAATGATTGATGGCATTTAAATTTGGGTAAAAGGGTATGGATTTTTGTAAATTTAAGTTTTAAGTATGATTTTTGGGTGGAAAAAGGGGCGTTTTAATTAGGGTTTTTAAAGAGCGGGAAATAAAGAGTTTGGTTTTTGGAAAAAAAATTAAAAAATCATCTGCAAATAAAAAAAACTGTTATGGGAAAATCTTGAGCATCCTGATTCTTTTAAAAAGGGGAGGTTTTTTCTGATGTGTTCACCCAAAGGGTTTCGAAAATGAAAAAGGACAAAGGGAAACCCCGGGTCTGGGGCCCCGGTTATTTTATCTTAAAACTTTCAGAGAGAAATCCTGAGGCATAAACCTTAGCTGAGGGGCAGGAATATAGTGATATTATTGCCGAAAGGATAGGGCCAGCGAAGCCAAATTTTAATAAGACCCTCTGCATGTACTCCCAGTTTATCCTATCGAAGGCTTTTTCTCCGTCTAAGGACAGGAGAGCAATGGGTAGGTTTTCAGTTTGTGCTATTTGTAAGATGTCTATTACACGCCGTATTCCGTCTTTTGTTTGTCTGTTTTTCACAAAGCCCACTTGGTCTTTATTTATAAAGGAAGGAAGTACATCACTCAGCCTGTTGGCCAGGATCTTGGAGTAAATTTTGATATCAGCGTTAAGTAAGGAAATTGGCCTATAGTGGGATACCAGGTCTGTTGGCTTCCCTGGTTTGGGAATGGTGGATATAGTGGCCACAAGCATCTCCTCTGGTGGGATCCCTTTTGCAGCAATAGAGTTAAAAAGCCTCGTCATATGGGGGAGCAGTGTACTATTGAAGAGCTTAAAATACTCATTTGTGAGACCGTCTGGTCCAGGGGATTTATTGCATTTAAGTTGTTTAATTGTTGCTTCAATTTCCGGTCGCGTAATAGGGATATTAAGAGAGGTCAGCTGTTCATCTGTTAAGGAGGGGAGAGTGACTTCCTTAAGAAAGCTATCTATGCAGTCTTTCTTGACCGGTAGAATGGAAGGATCTTTGTTTAAATTATATAATGAACTGTAATAGGCAGCGAATTCGTTCAATATTTTTTGTGGGTCACAAATTTTGCTTTTGTTGGAAGAAGTAAGGAAAGGAATTCTAGTTTTAGCTTGGGTGACTTTCACTCTTTTTGCAAGTAATTTACTGGGTCTATCCCCTTGTAAGTAGAAATTCCAATTTAGCCTGTTTAGTTGGTTCTCATATTGTTGTAGGTGTAAATTACTTAATTGTAATTTGAGCCGGTTCAGTTTATCTTTAATGGTTTGAGATGGGTTCGTTTTGAATTGCGTATCTAGAGTTATAATATTGTCTAGGACCTCATTAAGTTCCCTATCTCTAATTTTCTTTTCTCTTTTGGCAATGGAAATAAAAAGACCTCTAACATACGCTTTATGCGCGCACCAAACTGTTTCCTCTGATAGTATAGAGGAGACATTAACCTCAAAGTATTCTGTAAGAGCTTTCTCAACTTCTTGAACTACTCTAGGGGATTTTAACCAGAAGTTATTAAGGCGCCAGGGAGAATGAAACGGGGGAGAGAAGCCGTCCTTAACTGATAAAGACATCGGGGCATGATCAGACCATGTCTTGTATCCTATGTAGGAGTGAGAAACAGACTGTAACGCTTGTCTGTTGAGTAAGAAGTAGTCAAGTCTCGCATGGGAATCTTTGGCCGCTGAGTAATGTGTGAAGTCTAGATCTGTAGGGTGTGCGCAGCGCCAGGGATCATGCAAATTTTCCTCTATCATAAGTTGTTTCAGTTCAGAAGTATGTCTTGTATTAGTGTTAGATCTATCTTGCGACTTATCAAAGATGATATTAAAATCTCCGCACAATATGAGGTTACCTTTGATAATTTTTTTGGTTTTAGAAATTATTTTGGAAACAAAGGAAATCTGATGGGTATTGGGGGCATATAGCACTACCACTGTGTAAGCAACATTGTTGAGAGTACATTGTAAGATGACATATCGGCCTTTGTTATCTATAAATGATTGGTTGAGATGAAAAGCTATGGAGTCTTTGACGAAGATAGAAACCCCACACTTTTTGACGTCCAGTGCTGAGTGGAAAGCATGAGGAAACTTCTTGTGTTTGAGCCTGTATAGGTCTGATTTTTTAATATGTGTCTCTTGCAAACACACCACGTCAGCACGGGACCTCAAAACCTCATTCCATAGTAAGGATCTCTTAAATGAGTTGAGACCATTTACATTGAGTGATAAAAACTTAATAGCCATCGTGAGAGGAATAAAAGATTAGGTGGAGTAAGCATAGTATCAGTGTTGAATCAATTGGGTAAACTACAGATCTCTCAAATTTGTACAGTGTATGGCATGAAAACAAATTTGTAAATTGAACCATAGAAATATAAAAAGACAACATATGTCCTAATACACAGTAGAACAGAAATGAACAAGTATTTCCAGAAAAAACGGAAATAAGCAAGGGGGCAAGTTTATTGCCTAAACCTGTAGAAGGTAGTAGCCAATGGGGTTCGAACACAAGAGCTATCAAGATCAACTGACAGCAATTTGGAAGAGCTCCAAGGACTCAAAGTTGACTAATAAGACCCAGAGCTTATCAGTCATTCGTGCGAGGTTTGGATCTATTCACTTTTTTGGACCAGAGTGGAGTGATGGCTTCTGGTCTAGCGGGCACTCTTCTCTGAGGCGAATTGGTAGGTGTGGATAGCAGATTCCAGGATAAGAGGAGTTCTTTTGCTTGTGATGGTGAGTTGCATGTAGATGTGGTGCCATCTTTGGTCACTATTAGTTTCACCGGAAAGCCCCATCTGTAACTGATGTTATGATCTCTAAGGATTTTAGTGAAAGGTGTGAATTCCTTTCGCTTATGCATTGTGCCAGCCGATAGATCTGGAAAAATGGATAGGTTGGTAAATCTATCTGGTAGTAAGGTGTGTCCTCTTAACGCTTTCAAAAACTCATCCTTTATCTTGTAAAAATGGACTCTGGCTATGACATCTCTTGGGATGGAGGCAGCAAGGTGTTTGGGCTTTGGAAGGCGGTGAATTCTATCAATCATTAATTCTGTTTGGGAGGCGTTGGGGAGTACGACCGCCATAAGATCTGTCAAGAAAGGCGCAAGTGCATCTGTAGTTACTGATTCTGGAACTCCTCTGATTCGTATATTATTTCTTCTAGATCTGTCTTCTAGATCAAGGACTTTGGATGACAACCTCTGCACCTCCTCCTCTAACTCTGCGTTGGCGTCGATTAGTGAATTGTGTGACGTGGCGAACTCTGCCATTTTTTTTTCTACGTGATCTGTTCTTGAGACCAAAGACTGTATATCCGATTTGAGATCACCCATAATTTGTTTGAAATCTCTGTGTAATGTCTCTCTAAAAGAAGAGAAGAGCTTCTGGAGAGTGGACTCAGTTAGAGGATTTTGATCAGTGCAATCTTGAGATTCCATATCTATGGATTCCGGTCTTGATGAGGTTCCTGACAATTGAGAAAAAGGGCTTTGATCTTCCAAGGCTTGTAATAGAGGAGAAGATTGTTGGAAAAATTGAGTGAGCTTCACAGGTTTAGTTTTTTGGGTTTTCTTTGCAGAGCTCCTCATTCGTCTTTGAGTGCGGAAAGACATGTGTGAAGTGTGACAAGTCAAAATTCCTCAAAATTTTCCTTCAAAGCACAAGAGGGATATATGCGGTTGGACTTGCAGGGTATGTATTTCAGTTAATAAGAAAACTGAACAGCATGAATCCGAAGTGGTGGAGGTTATTATGTCACGGAGGCCTGCTTTGTATTATCAGACGGGATTTATTATTTATTCCTAGAGATGTAGAAGTTGTGGGAAGAATGTGCCAGAAGTTTGTGCTTAGGAGAAGAACCACAAACAATTTAATGGGCTATATTCCTGTTGCAAATTGGGAGGTTTAGAGAACTTTATTGAGTCCCAGACTAAGGAAGGATATATTTCTAGTTAACTCTCTGGAACAGTTCAGTTTTTTGAAGTGGCACTTAAGTTATGCAGTAGTAGAGACTATTTAGTCATTATAGGGTTAAGTTCATGTTCTATTAATAAGTAATGCTAGTCTGCAAGAATTTTTGAATATGGAGGGGCAGGGATCCTGTTTAGGAGTTGTCACACCTTCTGGTTGCTGATGGGTTAAGTCCAGTCAGAGTAAATTTGCTTTTATACGTCAGGAAGGTGGGGGGGTTAGAGTCCTTAATGCCTCAGGAAGAGAGAAAAGAGCAATCTTCCTACAGTGTGTTTTCAGCTATCAGTGCCACCATAGGTCCATTGTCAGTAGGATGTAAAATGGCGGCGCGCGTCTCCAGCGGGAGTATAATGGCGGGTATATAGGATAGATCACTGGTCAAGGCCGTTACAAAGCAGGATCGGGGCCTATTTACAGAATTGCTGAGACAATTTGAGTCGCAGTTTCTGCGGCGGCAAGCCACGATTCACTGCGGCTGAATCAGACTTCTGTGTGCAGCGGCGTGTGGCTGTAGTGCGGGACAGGGCGCAGCAGTGAAATGGCGCCAAGCGCCGGTACCTGGCAGCCCTGACAGGCTGGATGAGTAGCTTGTTGCGCCGTGGTAATTGCGGGCCGTTCCGCGATCTGCCAGTTCCCTGCCGGATGAGTACCGCTCCTCCCGTGATCAGCCGCAGCTCCTCTGAGGGCAGCAACAGACGGTAGGCGCTGCGTGAGTCACACAGGGACGTGAGAAGATGGTCGTCCTTCTTGCATGCAGGAGCAGGCCTCTCCCCACACTTCCCAGAACTCCGGTCCAGAAGAACCTAGAAAGGTGCGGGTGGTCTTAAAATGTTCTTTGTAGCTCCCTGCAGCTTCCGGGATGGTCCGAGGATCAGTTTGGTCGCAGCAAAGGGTTTTGTTGGGCCGTTTTTTAGAGTCCTCTTCTGGAGCTCTCACCAAGTGCGTCTCTCTACATCTCCAGTCAGGCCACGCCCCCAACAAAGACAGTCTTATCGCTAGACATTTTTTAATACATAAGACCCTACATATCTATATGTGGCCACCCTCTGGTTGTGATAGAAGTAGCAGTCAGCTGGAGCTTTTGTTAGCATGTTACGATGTTGTAACATGCTAGCAATACTTGAGAGAGATTCTATTTAGAGGTGAAGTTTCACAAGTTGATATGGAAAAATAAGGAAGTTTTATACTTTTTCAGCCCGGTGGATGCTATCTCCTTTTTTATATATTTTTGATTGGTGATATCGCCCCATGGATTCAGGAGTGAGGGACTTTGTATTCTTTTGGCTATAGATGTTGCTGATGGAGCTACTTTATTTTATCTTGTCAATGTGTGCACAGTTAGAGTGCTCTCATTTGGAGTGTTTTTTACCGAAATACACAGCATCCTACTTCGAGCTAGTGACTATTTTGAGGATGACCACCTGACCAATTAAGTCTATTGTTTTTTGGGAGCGGGGGAGAGTCCCTGGTAAAGAAGCAAAGGATTGAAGGGGTTTTCTCACTACAATGACTAGCTTTTAACATGTTGGGAACAGTAAATCAAGACTTTTAATAAATACATTGATCTTATCTTATCTTTATTTTATCTGCTCTGAATGCACACGAGTATCTTTAGGTTATCGTCCATATCTCCCTTCCTGATTAGACAGAGTGCAGCGAGTGACATCACCATGATTGAATCTTTATCTCTAACATGATTAGATTCTTTACCTTTGAAAAACACTTGTTTACACTCCTCGGAGGTCTGTAGTGTTGCTTACTTACAGATGAAATCTCCTGCATTAATGTCACTGCAACGCTCAGCTTGTTATAGAGTAGCTAAATATGCTAATCACTGCTATAGAACCACCCACAGTCTGACCAGGCAGTGTGAGTCTGAAGCTGCCTGTGACTCTGTGAAACTGTATGATGATAAAACAACTTTAATTAGATATCGCACCATACTTTAGTTAAAATAGTTACAATAGTTACTCAGGCTTTAAAACCAAATTATGCTGTTTCAGTAACTACACTGCCTGTGAAAATTTAATCTAGAGATTATCCAGTTCCTTGCATGGATTTTCTCCCGTCTCAAAGCACTTCAAATTGCAAATAATTTATCTGGGTCAGTACCCGCACCAGATCCTACTGTTTCTCCAGCATTTGCCACTGTACCAATTCTACACCTTCCTGTCCCTTAGGGTATATTCACATGGCTTATTTTGTGGTGCATTTCGCGGCATAATTCTCTTAATATGCGGGGAAATGCGCCCCATAATTACGGTAATCCATAGCTCTCATAGAGAACTATGGATTACGCCTCCTCTTCTTGCTCGTACAATATGATCGTATTGTATGCATGGGGAGATAAGTGACATGTCAATTTCTTGCGGCGTATACGCGCCGCGAGTAATGTAGGTCTATGGTGCCGGCAGGGGGGGAAGCACTGATCAGCACGAGCTTCCGAAACACACAATGTACTGCGGCGCAGTACATCGTGGGAACATACCCTTAGTGATATCCTGATAATCCTAAAGCTTGCTGATGTATTCTATCCATTTTTAATTTTTGCTGCACAATTTCCTTGGTACAATTGCTTATATTATTTCCAAGTATTATTTTTGTTCTTTAGAGATCCTTTGGCCTGGGCACTTCCACTCTGAAAATATAATGAACCCATCTTCTCTGCACTACAGTTGAAAGAACCTGCATTTACATTTTTATTATCTCAAGTAAGGAAAAAAAAAATCCCTTGAGATCCCAAATAACCAGAAATTTGTATTTGAGTTCTAATTGCATTGGATCATGGTTTTCAGAAGTAACAATAGCTTAAGGGCTGTCACTTTTAATAGAGTTTCAACTTTATCACCTAAAGGAACATTTCCTTTTTTAATCATAAACAATTAGGTTATCAAAAAACAATGAACTGGTGGTTAGCTCTAAAGAGTCACGGACGGAGGGTATAAGTACATAACATGGACAATAAAAAGTCCTGCATTGTGGGGATAAGATCCAGGTCTGGGGTGTGTATCCAATGTTCTTCCTAGCCTCAGTGGAGCAGAAAACATTCTAAGAATTGTGTTTAGGTCGTTCTGTTATTTTTCCTTTTATTTTGCAACTATTTACTTGTTTTGGATGCCATTTTATTTAGGCCCTTTTTTCTTAGTGCTGTATTTTTAATATTAAAGCTGAAAACTTTAATCAGTTTGGTCCTTGTAAGTGTTAAATAACCTATAGCCTTTGTGAAAGTGTGTTGAAGAGAACATAGGGTCATTCATGCCCTGTCTGTTTTGTTAAATCCTTGTGTTCCCTGTGAAATAACAATTCTGCTAGATAATTAGTGCTAGATAATTCAGCAAGTAGAAAGCAAGCGGATGAAGACCTGTGCAGAGTTCCAGGAATGAGAGAGTAATAGCAATAACTGTCTGGGTGCAACCTGCTTGAAGCCTCACAAGGGCAAGATACTGCTGATCAGTTGTAAGGTGTTGTCTTTGTCTCATAATATCAAAATGTGAACAGTATGATGAAGAGGGCTGTTTACATCCCAATTCAAATTGATCACCTAAATTTATTGGCCGATTCAGGGATCAAACACCTGTTGGGAATTTTACCATTAAGAGATCAGTAAGTTGTGCAAAAAGTACTTGAACGTTGAACACTTGAACATGTACATTCTAAAGCTGAGAGATGGTCTCTTTTAGTGCATTAAAAAAAAAAATTATGTTCATCCTGAAATTTCAACCAAAAGGCAAATATCCCTAACTTTTGGTGAATAGTGTATACCATTCAACTTAAATAAGTTTTCTCACCACAATCATTATCTTCTAACATACAGAGAAAGATAAATGAAGACTACTATATTAAATACATTACTGTTCTCTATTTTGCTTTGTTCAGGAGATAAAGGAGATTTTATCTACTGATAGTGTACTCTATTTTATCTACTTTCTCTAGGTTACCGACCACCTCTCCCTGCTCTCTTATCTGATTGTGCCATAAGCTGCCATCAGACCATGATGAGTTACTCTCTGCTGAATCTTATGTCTTGTCCAGGAGCTTGTTTACCTAAGTTAATGACAAGTTTTAACCCTTACATCTCTATAGCCTTTGGCATGTTAGTGTAGGTTCCCACCTGTATTGAGGTTCCCTTGCTGATTGGGAGGTGGGCTTAAGCAGTTTTGATCAAAAATGTGAACTAAGAACCTCAAAATGTTCATGTATCTTAAGTAGCACAAATGCTTTTTCAAATATTCCTATGTGCCTTTTGATAGTTCTTTCAGTGTGCTGCTGATATTGGATTGTGTTTGTATATTACTGCTACACCAGTGTGCACCTATGCTCATTTTTAAAAAAAAAAAAGTTTTTGGGCTGTGCAAAACCCAATATTGTTTTCTAGACTGTAGCCTTTGGCACTGCAGTTTACAAACCTCCAGTAGTCATGTCACAGGAACTGGAATAGCTAAGAATAGCAGAACTGATATGTCAATCATTGCTGTAGAACAGGAAGTGTGAGTCTGAAGCTGGCTGTGGCTCTGAGAAACAGCATGGTGAGACAACCCCTTTAAATAAATGATATATAATGTTTTGTGTGTAACCTTGATGATGGTACAACCCCTTTAAGTCACTGCCTCCACCTTGCAAAGTGAGCAGTGATATTTCTTAGACTCCACACCTACATTTAATCAGTCCTGTCATGATGCTCATCATCACGGTTCAAACTCTGGACCATGGATGCGCTTGTGTCTGTGCTCAATATCCTAAATGGCACCCCTGTTCTGCTCCCATCCTCTTCTTGCAGCATGCAAGTGTGCAGCATGCACACTCCTTCTTTAAGGCACACACGCTAGCTCTTTAACATTTAAATGGCCAGCACGTCCCTGACTTACTACTACCTGTGACCTCCATCTTTATTAGGACACCTCCCCCTGCCTTCCCTTGCTAGATTGTTGGTGTTCCTACATTTGGTTTGCGCTATCCTGCCTCTCTTCAGTGTCTTCCTGGTTTTGATCTCTGTTCATGTTTTTGGTTTATTCTTTGCCTACCACCTGCCCTGACCTTTCTGCAAGTGACCTGATTACGTTCTGTCTCCTGCCTGCTCTGACAACTCTGCCAGTGACCCAAGTCGACTGCCTCATCCTGCTCCCTCTGTACCTCGCTGCACCTTGACTGTCACCACAAGCGACGACGTCAGGAATAACGACCTGGGAGTCTCCCGCAGCGAAGTCCAACCTGCCTTATGGCGGGCTCTGGTGAATACAGGGGGCTCCTTAGACTCCGCACCCTGACATGGTTCAAGTCGTGGTGTCCCATGAGATCCACCACAAATTCCTGTGACAAGTCCCAAATTGATCGCAGCCTCCAGACTCCACTTTCATGGAGACACCTGCCTAATTCCCTGATGAATAGTTATTGTCAGTGATGATTATTAGTTTAGTACCTAATTTGTTTGTTGTTTTTTTTTTAATTATTATGTGATTAATAAAGTCCAGTAAAAAGAGTAACTTGGGAATGTGAAACATTTTATGAACAGAAGTCTCAGTACACAAGTGAACAAATAAGGAACAAAAGTGGATAGCAATACATTGTTCATGGTGTCAGAATAAAATGACTATTATCTTGTGCATAGTACAGAATGTGACTCCATTACCAATTCCTAAGCAATAACCCTCTGCAAGACAAATGACTGTAAATGCTTGTCACCAAGAGAGATCTGCCAAACACATTTCACACAGTGCAAACACTTGTCAATCTTATTTAATAGCAGTCACCTCTTTTTCTCCTAATTTTGCTATAAAATAAGAAATATTATAAATATTCTGACTAGTAAGCATTGTGAATGATCAAGTAAAATAAAAAAGTAGAAACTAAACTATACTAAACTGTAAAATGTTTGAGTTTTCATATATATTTCAAGATATCTGGTCAATATCAGACTTGTAGCCCCACAAAAGAAAATTATTTTCAGGGCCCAACATCCATTGATACAGATAATAAACTTTTATAAATATTTAAAGCATGTAGAGTCTTACATAAATGTATACATGTGTGACATTTGAATATTTTAGATTTTAATATAATATTAGTATGTAGGAGTATACAGGTGAAACCAGAAGTTTACATACACTATATAAAAAGATACATATGCATGTTTTTCTCACTATCTGACATGAAATCAGAATAAACCTTACATGTTTTAGGTCAATTAGGATTACCAAAATTATTTATGTTTCCTAAATTTTTAAGAATTTAAAGGCATTTTTATTACTTTTTGCAAAGTCAAAAGTTTACATACATTTCATTAGTATTTGGTAGCATTGCCCTTAAACTGTATGACTTGGGTCAAATGTTTTGTATATCCTTCCACAAGCTTCTCACAGGAAATGTCTCCAAAAATGTAGGTCTTTGTTCCTGTGTGCATTTGCAAACATTAATCTGGCTTTTATATGTTTATTTTGGAGTAATGGCTTCTTCCTCGCAGAGTGACCTTTCAGCCCATGTTGATACTGTACTCGTTTCACTGTGGATAATAACACAATCTTACCAGCTTCTGCCAGCATCTCCACAAGGTATTTTGCTTTTGTTCTTTGGTTGATATGCACATGTCAGACCAAAGCATGTTCATCACTGAGACACAGAAACTGTCTCCTTCCTGAGCGGTATGATGTTGGACATTCCCATCTTGTTTGTACTTGCATATAATTATTTGTACAGATGAACGAGGCACCTTCAGGTATCTGGAAATTGCACCCAATGGTCCAGGCTTGTGCAAGTCCACAATTCTCTTCCTGATATCTTGGCTGATTTCTTTACTTTCCCATGATGTTACACACAAAAGCAATGTGTTTCTGATGTAATTTACAATACATCCACAAGTGTTTCTCTAATTAATTTAGATGTGGCCAATAAACCAGAAACCAGAAATCAGAAGATTCCAAAGGCATTACATCAACATATGGGCTGTCCCAAATTGTTTAAAAGCATAGTAATCCTAGTGTATGTAAACTTTTCACTTTGCAGAGAGTAATAACATGCCTTAAAATTCTCTCTCTCTCTTATTATTCTGGCACTTGGCAAATATAAATAATTTTGGTAATCCTAATTGACCTAAAATGGGTAAGGAGTATTCTGATTTCTTGTCAGATGGTGAGAAAAACCTGCATTATGTGTCTTTTTTATATAGTGTATGTAAACTTCTAGTTTCAACTGTAGTTAATACATTAAGGGGGACATGTATGAAAACTTTCTTGGTCTAAGACTTTTCTTGTTGCCCATAGCAATCAATCAGCGTGCCCCTTTCATTTCATATAGTGCTCTGAAGAAATGAAAGGGGAATCCTGATTGGTTTCTATGGGCAACAAGAATAGTCTTAGACCAAGACAGTTTTCATACATGTCCCCCTAAGAGTAGCATGTTTGAAATTTGTCATGTAAACACCAAATTTCATGCGCATTTTACTGGCTAGAATGCACCTGATTTATGAACCTGCTCTACAGTGGGTCATAAATCAGGTGCATTCTAGCGCTAGGGCAACAGTTCGGGCTCAGGTATACCACTTTCAAAGTGGTATACCTGTTCTAGCTGTAATGCGCCTAGAAATGCCGTAGCTATGCTATAAATATGTGGCTTCACTCCGATTCTAGTACGCCCTGGACATTTAAACATGTAGCCAACGGGGCTGAGCCTAATATCGGGCTGAAAAGATGCCAGATATCTGGCGCAGCCCCATTCATACATGTCGCCTTAAATGCTTATTTACATCTTAGTGTTTGCAGAGTCCTGTGTATTTACGTGTATACAATAGTACCACTAGAATGATTACAATCATATGCAGTTATTAGAAGCAAGTGTACCACCACCTTTTGATCTTTCTTGGGCCCTTTCATTGCAGTTGTGCTTTTAGTAATAATACATTAAAAGCCATAAACCCATGCCGAGTGTTATGTACTCGTCACATGTTTATCCTCTATACCTAGGTTACAAATGTCATACAGTTCAGAGTGGAATTCAAGATAGAGAATCTAATACATAATCCAAGAGTGATTTCTTTAGTTAAAAGAGTCTGGATAAAAAGACAGTTTGCTATCGACCTAATACTGAAGAATGAATTCCCTTTTGAAATAATCAGCAAAAAATACTATGTGAAGCATGTATCATTTCATTGATCATGGCAGCGGTTAGTTAGGCCTTCAATAGGCGCTGCAGATATAATTAACAGTAGGTTTTATATACTCCTGTCAAAGGATTAACCTGAATCAGCAACATATATGTATATAAAACAGATGGAAGCCAAAGACGTTCTGCTTTCTTATCATAACAGGTCTCAAGGTGACACAGTTACTGGAAGAACTAGTATTAATACTGTGCCCTATGTAAAGGAAATAAACAAGGAAATATTTAATGTTACATGTAGAGATGGGCGAATTTCTCAAAAATTCGGTTCGGTCATTCCCAATTTTCGCAAAATTTCGTTTCTTTCCCGAATTATTGGGCACGAATCACTTAAAAAGCAGCTTTTTCCCGGCTGCCAGAGCCTGTTGGGTGTGGAACGTTTTTGCCATGCTTAAATATGCAGAGGGAGCTTGGTTTGGTCTTTTACAATGTTGTGTTTTAGTATGACCGCAGGGGCTGCCGCCGTCTTAAAATCGTTCCTATAAAATTCCTGGGCATTTAAGGGCAAAAATGACCAAAAAATCAAGGGGAATGTAGCCTGATAAATCATCCCAGCGAAAGTGGAAAAAAAAAACAAGCTAGGGGCTAAAGGGGGCCCCCAAACATTAGTGGGTTGGAGGGGGCCCCGGGGCACCCAACAGCAGCATGAGGTAGGCGAGGGGCAAAAAATTTGACATTTGGGGGGTGGCAAAAAACACGGGAACCCCACAGAGTGGCACAAATGACTGAGAGCGGGGGGTCAGGGGCGCCAGCAGTATGAGTTGGCAGTGGACAAGGGACTTTTGGGAGGCGGGCAAAAAAGTATTAGGCCACAGAGGGCAAAATTTAACAGTTGGGGGGTCACGACAGCAGCAGCCATGAGTCAGGCGTGGCACAATGACTTTTGGGAAAGGCCGGCAAAAAACAGTTTTTGGGCCACAGGGAAAGTGGCACAATCAACAGTGTGGAGGTCCGGGGCAGCAGTATGAGGTAGGCAGGGGGACAATGGAATTCTGGAGACGGCAAAAAAAGTATTAGGCCACAGAGTGGCAAAATCACACAGTGTGGAGGTTTTTCCCCCCCCACCCGGGGGCGGAGCAGTATGAATCAGGCTGGACAAGAATTTTGGAGGGGGCCCAAAACAGTATTAGGCCACAGAGGGCACAATAACCAGTGTGGAGGTAGGGCGGCGCGATGAGATCGGCAGGGGCACAATGACTTTGGGGGCGGCAAAACAGTATTGGGCCACAGAGTGGCACAATCACCCAGTGTGGAGGTCAGACCAAAAGCAGCAGCATGAGATCAGGCAGTGGCAAAAGGGACATTTTGGAGGTGGGAAAACAGGGGAGCCACAAAAATTGGCACAATGACTAAAAGAGCGGAGGTCCGGGGAGGCAGCAGCAGAATCAGGCAGGGGCCAAGGGGACCACAGTTGGAGGGCAGGCAGGGGAGTCACAGCAGCGATGGGGTCAGGAGTGGCAAATGACATTCTGGGGTGGAAAACAGGGGGAACCCACAGAGGGGCCCAAAAAATGATGAGGCGGGGGTCCGGGGGCACGCATGAGGGTCGGCAGTGGCACAATGCACGTGTGGGGGGGCAGGCAGAGCCCGCAGCAGCATGAGGTCAGAAGGGGGCACAAGGGACACATGTGGATGACCGGGGGGGCCCCCCCAAAAAAATTTAGCGGCAGAAATTTTAAAGGTCTTTAGGTGGCAAATGCAGTGTTGAGGTGGGTGGCAATACCAGTCCCGGGAAAAGTGGTGGTAGGCAGAGGGAAAAACTGTCAGAGTGTGTGGCATCGGCGGGTGGCGGCATCAGAATATGGCTGGGAGGTAGTTTAAAACCCAGACGACGCCTAAGGCATTGGGTGTGGAAATCCTGGCCGATCCAGCCTGTTCATCTTGAAAAGGGTCAGTCGTTCCACATTTCCGTGGAAAAGCGGGTTCCCCTTTGGGGGGTAAGATGGCCCCCGCCGCACTGAACCCCACCGCTCTGATGCCACACTAATGGCCGGGAGGACAGTTCCCCACTGAAAACTCGGAAAGTTGCGGCCCCAACATCCGTTTGGCTGCCCTTTTCCAGCGGATTTCTAACTGAGGTGGGAGTCTGCCCAAGTAGGCCACAACCTGTTGGTTCGGGGAACTGCCCCAGGTCCTGCTGCTGTGTTTGGAAACTGCCTCCTACTGGGGGGAAGGAAGGTCATCAGTGCTCCAGACTTGGGTTACATGATGGAGCTGGTATGTCCTACCCCCCCCCCCCCTTCCCCGCAGCTGCGGCGTAGTAGGTGAGCGTGAGGAACCCCCGGTCGACCTGTCAGAGGAGGGCGATGCCGACATGGGCAGCACCCAAAACTATTACGGGGGTTTCCCCTTAGTTTTTGAGTTTGTCTTCCTTAATGTGGGAAAAAGGTCCCATTTTGGAGGTAGGAGGGTCCAATGGGTGGAGGCCAGAAGTACCTCTGCCGGATGTGATTTCGGCTGCACTGCCAGGCAAAAAAGATGCTGGGGCCATCTGCAAAAGTGACTAGGGGCCCCCTCCCCTTTTTCCCACTGTATATCCCATGGTGTTTGGGGGCATCTCCCTCATTTCCTCATCTCCATCCCCCTCCCCCAGTGCTCCTGTCCTCCCCCTTGTCACCTGGGTAAAAAATCCATCTTTTCCCCAGCAAGTTCTGCTCCAATGTCCTCCTCTTCTCCCCCATTTCGTCCCCACCGGACTCATGGGGCCCACGGATGTGTCCCCCCGTCTCCGTCCCCGCCCAGACGTTTTTTCAGCATCTTTTTAGGACATGAAGCGTGGTGACATTATTACCCCGTAGTCCTGGCAATGACAAAAAACGTTGCCCCCTCGAATGGCCTCAACAAACGGCAGGTGACATCAAAGTTAACAGGGGGGTACTTCGTCTCCCTGGATCATCAAAAAGTTAATGGCCTTTCTTGTTCATACAGTCGGTCCAACATGTGCAGGGGGATTCCGGGGTGGAAACTCCATATAGGTGTTTTGGGGGGAGGCCGTTCTCCCGCTGCAATTCGGGGAGAGGTTCCGGCTTTGTACAAAGGGGGAAAAAGTCTGCAATTTTCCTGGCCATTTTCGAATGTTCTGAAGATCGGGGGAAGACTTCAGGAACTTTTCACCCCAGTTTGAACTGTGCGCCATGCAGGGGCATGGACCATCCCCCCTCGGTGCAGCGGGACACCATTTTCCCCTCCCATTGTCCGTCACCAGGGTTGATTTGCAGTTGGGGGAGAAAGCCACACATCGATTTCTTGTGCATGACCCCGGAAGCAGTTCCCCCCCTGTGTGATTCGTTCGCGAGGAAAAGCAGGTGTAGAACTGACCCCGCGTGCCTAACTGTGGTATGATGGGGCAGTATTTGGAGGCTGAGATGGTGGTGGTGGTGGAGGAGGAGAGGCGGATTGGGGGGGGTGCAGCAGTTTGGGCAAGTGGAGGAGAAAGCGGCGTCTTGTCCAAATTTTTGGTGTGCCTGGGTGGGAAACACAAATTTACCCGTGGCCGTAAAGGACTGTACTGGCCCCGACCGTAGTTACAGTCCCGACGTCGCCCTGCCGTGCACCTTGGAAAAAACGTAAGCTCAAGGATAAACCCCTTCTGTTTACAATTTATGAAGTGCTGGTACTGCCTTTTTTGGAAAAAAAAATTACGGTTGGAACTCTCCATCTGCTCGGCACAAGATTAGTTCTCGAACGGTGCAGAGCCCATTTGGAAAGGGGGGGGACTGCGTACCAACAACTTGGAAGGAGCAGGTAGCTGCTGACCTTAGGTGGTTGGACGCATACTGTTGTCTCTTTGCAATCGCCCTTTCTGAACGACTGCTGGCGCAGGGGTAGCGAGGAGCAGGAGATCGGGGCTGGGAGATGATGTCAAAAAGAAACAGCTCCCTTTCTGCAGAGGTGGTGGGCCTTATGGCTGCAATGGCTGCGTGCCAAGGGCGCGTGCTGCTGTGTTGCTGCGGCGGAGGTGGACCCCACATTTTAGCCCCGTTTCTCCCAGGACCGGATGGTGACGTGCATGTGTTGACGAGGGCCGTGGTGCCAACGTTAGTCCCCGGCCCCGCTTCACTTTTGTTACAGATTCTCATATACCATATTCGGTCCTCCGGGTCTTAGCAAAGAACTGCCACACCCCCGGATATCGGATTTTACGCCAACGCTTTCCCCACTGAGTGATATGCCGCCGTGCCTCGCTGAGCCCCTGTGCGTACTTTTTTGGAATGCGAAGGGGTTTTTTACCCGTGGCCCCTTGGCTCCCCCTCCTCACATGTGCTTCCCGCTGATCACGGCCCCAAAGACCCATTGGGGCTGCGCCCTGCCGACGTGCAAGCTGACGCCTCTTTCCTGACGATGATGAAAACCCTTGCCCCACCCGGCTCCCAAATGCGGTCGGCTAAATCATTTATTTGTGTCTCATCGTCATGCTGCTCATCACCGGTCTTGGTATGCCAAGGTGACTTCACAACATGACCCCCATGCCACTCTCCAATCTTACTTTCCCTCGCAAGACGCAGGGGAATTGGCCCATTTTTTCGTGCCAAATAGGCTGATGCCCTCCTCAAAAAGTTATCCCGCTATATAGTGGCGCTGAGCCCCGACCACATATAGATCTCTGGCTGGGGAACCCGGTGGGACAGAGGCGGGGTTGAGGACGGTAGGGGCGCTGCTTCCGGGCCATGCCAAAAAAGGGTTGTGTCTGAGGTTCCACCGACTCTTTGGCTGGGTTTTTCAGATGTCACTGGGGGGGAGAGGGACCTGTCACCAATCAAAAACCCTTTGGGTTGCTGAACAACACACGGGGCTAGATAAAAGCGGCAGTTGTGGGGCCCCACGAGTGACCCCTGCTGCGACCCTCCCCTTGCTGTTCCGGAATTTTTTGCCACTGCCACTCGAGGTGCGAGCTGCGATTCTCTGTCTGACTTTCTGTTTTTCGAAAAATGTGCAGACACGTTTGATGTATATTTTTATTGTAAATATACACCTGTTTTTGACTCCAATGAACCCAGTAAAAAAGTTTGGGCCCCAAATGGCCCAAGAAAAAAATTTTCTTGTATGTGTTTTAAAAAAACCCGTGTGTTTTACTAAATGTAAAAGCAAAAAGGCTTAATTAACCTTGGCATGAATTGGCTACAGGAAAAATGTTTATTTTGGCGTTGAAAAGCGGTTTATTTTTGTCGCCCACCAGCAAAAAAAAGCTTTAAATTAACCCCTGGATGTTAAAAATTTCGCCAAAGAATTGGCTGCACAAACTAGTAGCTTTGTGCGTTTTTTACAAATTTGGGGTTTTCTACCCACACAACAAGAGTACAGTTGTAATTAAACCCTTTTTTTGTGAAATTTGGCCACAGGAAAAAATTTATTAAATTTTTGGCGTTGAAAAAGAGTTTTTTTTTTTTTTCAGCACACAGCAAAACAACGCTTAATTAACCTTGGAAAGTAAATTGCGCCCCAAAAAATTGAGCCCCCAAACTAGTAGTTTTTAGCGTGTTCAATTGGGGTTTTCTCGCCACACAAAAGAGATACAGTTGTAATTACCTTTGTTGTGAGTTAGGCTACAGGAAAAATTTATAATTTTTGGGGTTGAAAAAACGGTTTCTTGGGGTCAGCACACCGCAAAACAACGCTTAAATTAACCCCCGGGTGTAAATTGCGCAAAAGAATTGACAGCCAAAAATGAAGTGGATTTGTATTGTAAAAAAAGCTGTTTCTTTAAATGAATACAACAGGAACTGGTTGATCCCACTCGGATATTGAAAAGTATATGCGTGGTGGGGCGCAACTGGATTTCGATCCAAAACCCCAAAAAATTGAAAAAAGAACATTAAAAGAACAGTCTTGAGACAAGCTGAGACACCCCCCAGAAATGCTAATAAAAATCAATTCTTCAGTAAGGCATGCCGCGGCAGCACCTTTTTTGATCGTACAGTGAGGGGGAGTGTGAGCTCCGCGTGCGCCCGGGCTTTTTTAGTGCGGGAGTCACAGAATCCCCGGTCTTGATTGGCTTCATTTTGCCATGTATGAGGCTAGCCCTTCTTCCTCCCCAGAGTGCTTTTTCCCATGTAGCGCCATGTGCTCGCAGCATTTTATCAATAAAAACCACTTCGTACCCGAAGTACCCCAAAGTTCAACTTCGTTCCGAACCGAAGTTTTCCTGAAATTCTAAACGAATTCCACTTCGTTAGAATCGATTCGCCCATCTCTAGTTACATGATATGTTAACCCCTTAACAACCAAGCCTTTGTTAACATTCATTTTTCGATCCCAGTCTTTCCAGCGCCATAACTACATGGACATAAGGGCTCTTACTTTGTGGGACAAGATGTACTTTCTAATGGTGTTGTTGACCATAGCATAGAATATACTGTGAAACCGCAAAAAAATTCTAAGTGGGACAAAAAGTGAAAAAAAAAGTCCTTGTCAGGGCCGGGACAAGGCATTTTGGTGCCCTAGGCAAGTACAGCCAATGGCGCCCCCCTCGCTCCCCAAAAAATGGCACCCCCCCCCTCCTCCCACACACACACACACTAATTCCTCTCGCCCCGGTGCCAGGTCCTGTCACTAACTTTCTGCATATTCCACATAGCTCCTGTCCATCGCCTCAGCAGTCACTGCACAATGAAAATCAGCGATTACAAATTTGCATTTTCAAAATCGCTCACCTATATATGACAGTGCAATACCCCTAAATAACAGTCACTAAATAATCCACCGATACATGGAGTAAATTTACCGAATGATTGTTACTAAAAAAGACTCCTACAAAACCAAGACCCAAAACTATTACTACTTTAGGATCAAATAATCCTGCCAGACCCTGACCAAACCCAACCCTCACATGTGACTATCAGCTGTACACAGGCTCTGATTACATATACCACCGCCATACAGTGACCATATAGTGGTAGATACTAGTTGCATGTAGACGCTCAGCAGAAATATAAGTGATTGCACTGCAGTTACATTTAGTTACTCACAGGAGACATCATTTCTGATCAGCGTCGTTCACGTTCCCTTTTCTTCTCCATCCGGTTCACACCTTCATGCTGGTTTCTCCAGCCAATACTCGTCCCTGAGGATTTGGACACAAATATCTTAGAATCCTCACATTTCCAGTAACTCCTTAATTATAGGTATATAAGTCCCCTCAGTTAGACAGGTATATAGATATGCCCTCTCAGTCAGGCAGGTATATAGATATTGTCCCCTTAGACAGGTAGGTATATAAATATAGGGGCACTCAGGCAGGTATATAGATATAAGGTCACTCTCAGGCAGGTATATAGGGTCACTCTCAGGCAGGTATATAGACATAGGGTCACTCTCAGGCAGGTATATAGACATAGGGTTACTCTCAGGCAGGTATATTGATATAGGGGCATTCAGGCAGGCATATGGAGGCTCAGGCAGGCATATGGGGGCTCAGGCAGGCATATGGGGGCTCAAGCAGGCATATAGGGGCTCAGGCAAGTAGATGGGGCTCAGGCAGGCATATAGGGGGCTCAGGCAGGTAAAAATAACAACATTAATACTCACCTTACCTGCTTCCCGGCCGCGCGCTCCTCTTCTGTCCTCTTCTTTACCAGCCGCGCGCTCCTCCGGTAGCTCCTCGGGCGCACGGCCTATGACGGGCTGTGCGTCTGAGGAGAGGCAGTGTCGCGATGACATCATTTCATCCCGACGCTGCCCAGGTGAGCAGCACGGGGCCGCGGCGGGTTCTCAGCGCTGTGAGGACCCGGCAGCCCCGCTGTGTCGGCCCTGCGGCTTACCGGAGGATCCAGCGATCCACCGGTGAGCGGGTCCGACACTGTCTCGCTCTCTGCTCTGCATAAGCCCAGCGGACGCACATACAGCTAAAGAGACCGCCGGCGCTTCAGACCCATGGCAGCGGCCTGGAGCCCGGCGAGGTTCGGGGCCCCTGTCTGCGCCCCTTAGGGACAGGCAGAGGTAGGCGCCCTAGGCGATCGCCTACCTCTGCCTACCCGTCGTCCCGGCCCTGGTTCTTGTGCTATGTTTGCGGGGGTTCTGTTTTTACTGTGTTCAATCTTTGATGTGTTATCTGTATTCTGCAGGTTGATATGAATCCAGCAATACCAAACATGTAGGGTTTTTGTACCATAAAAAAATCCAAACATTTTAAATTTTTCAAATTTTTGCCTTGCCGCCATTTTCTGTGACCAATTACTTTTTTGTACTTTTAGCTACAGACTTGAGTGAGGGTGAATTTTTTTAGGGGCTGATGTGTACTTTTTATAGGTGCCAGTTTGGAATACACGCAACTTTTTTAGGGGACGTGAAATGACCAAAAACCCACAATTTTGGTGTTTGGATTTTTTTCGTCTACGGTGTTCAGCGTAAATAATCTTATATTTTAATAGAACAGACTAATTATGTATAACTTTTTTTTATTTTTAATATGGAAAATGGGGGGGGGGGGTGATTTGAACTTTTAATTTTTTTTTTTATATACTTTGAGTCCCCCTAGGCTACTTCACCACTAAGGGCGCAATCATTTATACAGCCTATTGAATTGTAATACAGTTCAATAGGGTGTACAAATATGCCAGTTTAACTACTTCCTGCCTGAGGCAGGAAGTAGTAAAACATAAAACATAGTGGTGATGGATGTCTTCACCAGGCTTCCAGCTGCTATGTTAGCCGATCAGGGCCCTGTGATCTCACTGTGGAGGCTTTGATGTCAGTGAGGAATGGTGCCATGTTTGCCACAGTGTCTAAAAGATTAAACAGCACGGGATGGAGCCATCTCCATCCCATGCTGTTACCAACGGGTGTTATCTGCAATTAGCAGCTGGTAACCGACTGCTATGTAGTAGGCTCACAGCACTATCCCGCTACAAGGCCCCTTACTGCCATCAGGACATACCCATACATCCAGATGCGGTAAGGGGTTAAAATATGTCATGAACAGAGATCATTAGAAATGCTGAATTACCCATATGCTTTCACAGATAAACCTTAGTAATGAACAAGCAGTTAGCAGAGGTTTTCCTAATTATCCATTGGGGTACATTCATATGGGTGCGGATTCTTGTGCAATGATTTTGTTCTGTGGGTCCTATGTGGATATCTCACACCTGATCCAACCCATATAAATGTACCCTTAGAGTTAAAGTGGTGTTCTCACCATGCTACTTCATAAAGCCTGTTCTTGCAACCACGGTCTTCTACTTCCTGTTCAGGCTGTAGGGGATCTACAGCTCGCAAAATCACTTGTGGCACTGGCCCGGCAGGTAGATCGCTGGAAAGATCAGCAGCTCCGAAAAAGACCCCCGCCACGGGTTCCACGTGGGACGCCCCGGAGGGTGAAGATTAGAAGAGATGACTGAAACCGGTATTCGCCCGTTCAGTAGAGAAGGGATGGGTATCTAGAGCGCTTGAATATAGCAAGGATTTTTTATTTATAACAACATTAGTGATGTTGTTATAAATAAAAATCCTTGCTATATTCAAGCGCTCTAGATACCCGATCCCTTTTCTTACTGAACGGCGAATACCGGTTTCAGTCATCTCTTCTAATCCTATGTGGATATCTCACACCTGATCCAACCCATATGAATGTACCCTTAGAGTTAAAGTGGTGTTCTCACCATGCTACTTCATAAAGCCTGTTCTTTGCACACGGCTTCCATCTCCAACTTCCTGTTCAGGCTGTAGGTGGATCTACAGCAGTGATTGACATATTATCTCTGTAATTCCTAGCTGAAACTTTTATAGAGAAAATTGCTAACAGAAGCATGTAAACAGTAAGGCAGAATATTAAAGAGCACTAAAGGGATAAAGTTTGCCATTAACATAGATAAACAAGCTCCTGTGCTGGCGATAACACACAGCAGCTAGTCATGTCATTATGGTCAGACAGGGAAGATGGAGCATTGGTGGCAGAGAGAGATGGTCGTTAACCTAGGAAAGTTTGTATACACAAAAATGAGATAAATCTCCTATATCTCCTAAGCAAAGCATAATCAGAACAGCAATGTATTTGGTAGTAATCTTTATTTACATTTCCCTACATTTTTTTTAAAGCTCATCATTGTATTGAGAAAACCCCTTTAAACTATAGAACATTGAGGCATTTCCATAGCAAAGAAATTTAGGTTGGGATCAGTGGTTGTAATTTTCGGCAGTAAGTATACTACTTTCATATCAATATTTGGTGCTACATCGCCTTCACTACTTGCTCTGTAACTTGTTATAAGCAATTTAACAAATCTATTGTCATTAAGATTTTTGGCACAAGTGAAAAGTTTTAGTTGTTTTTCTTTTCTTGGAATTGTTTGTTTTATTGTCTCCTACCCTCTTCTAGCAATGTGAACGTTACAAGGTGTTACAATGTTATACAAAATAACTTGTTTTATCTTAGCTAACAAAGGCAGCCAAATAAAACAATGTTATGCAAATGATATCATTCATGGCTGACCCTGTTAACTGTACTTTTCACATTTTGTACCTGAGTAACTTATTTTCACTGTATGAAGAAAATGATTAGAATGTTTGTTAACTTCTTCAGGACCAGTACATTTTTTTTCTTTTGCATTTATTTCTCCCTGTCTTCCAAAAGCCTTATTTTTTTTTTTTTTTTAAATCAACATAGCTAAATGAGGGCTTGTTTTTATGGGAGGACAAGATGTACCTTTTTATGATACCCTATATTGTACCTTACAATGTACTAGGAAACCAGAAGAGAATACTCTGAAATTGGGGAAAAAAATAATTTAAAGGGGTTGTATCATTTCATTAAATGGTCTTCAGAATAAGGGGACAGGGAAACAAGCAAATTTGCAATTGGATGTCATTAGCAAAGAAGTCTTGTTTTCACAATCTCCCTTATCTTCGTTTTCTGTAAACACAGTTCCCCAGTGCCCGTCGGATTCCACCTCCTTGCATTTCATTGGCTGACGGCTCTACTAATTTACATTCTGTCTGGCCCCCGGTCATATTCACAGGAGCGTGCATTCCTGCTACTCTCACTCAGAATAAGGGGCCGGCAACAATTTCATTCTGTACAGGTAGCAGCTCCTCATTGACACTGCAGCTGTTTCTACAATCAGAAAACAGCAGAATTGTGCCTCGGTGCCTAATGCTCCTGCGTGTAAGGGGCCGGCAACAATTTCACTCTATACAGCCACCAGCTAGCTCCTCATTGACACTGAAGCTGCTTCTACAATCAGAAAAGAGCAGATTTGTGCCTCGGTGCATTGTCTAAACATAGAAGGGAGACAAATCTGTGCTCTGTAGGAGTTCATAGAAGACTGGATTCAACTGTAACAAACCTCCAGCTGTGAGAGGAGAATATATCAGTGCTCTGAGTTCATAGAAGGCTGTCTGGACTGAATGTAGGCCTGTGGTATGTAAACAGCTCTTACAAAATAAGACTGCATAGGGAGAGGAACGACACAGTGAAATGTGGAGGGGTGGAGAGGGGGTTGAACACACTGACTCGGAAGCGAGCATGAACAGTGAAGGGGGGATGATGTCATCCCCCTTCAGTTAAGAAACACCCAGCTGGTAGGGGAAGAAACGCCCCTGGATTTCAGGAACTGAGAGAATCAAGCTTCAAGAAAACAGCTGAACTAATGAAGCGATACATCCCCTTTAACCTTCTGCTATAAGTGACATACATTAACTGTATTCATTCATTCATTCATACGATTCTGGTGATCACAAACTGACATAGTTTTAACAATCTTTTACTACTTTAAAAATATATGTACTGTTTATATTTGTTTTTTACATCTTCGCCATTTTCTGAAAAATATTTTTCCACTGTAGAAACTATATGATGGCTCATTTATTTGCAGGGTGAGGTGTAGTTTTTATTTGTGCCAGCTTGAAGTACATACAATTTTTTTTATCACTTTTATTTCACTTTTTCTAGCAGGATGACCACAAAACCTCAGGTCTTGCATTGGGTATTTTATTTCTATCAGACTTTTACATGCAGATACCAATTATGATAAACAGGGATGAGACTTTTTTTTTAATTTTTATTTTTTTTACCTTTTTTATATTTTATAAAACCTTTTATTTTTTTTGCAGTAATTTGTAGCCCTCTTAAGGGGCTTGAACATGTGATTGCTTGTAATACATACTGCATTGCATACTGTATTACAGTATATAGGTATTGCATGTTTCTCACAGGCCATAAGCATGGTGTAATAGGAAGATAATCATGGCAGGCCTGGTGGCCTTTATTAGACCCCTTACTGCCATGGCAGCCACATGACACCCAGCAATTTTGTAGGAGGCTGCCAACTGAGTGGCAGAAGGGGACTCTATACCCCTTTTTAACTGTTTAGATGCCACAGACACGTTAACCTAGGCAGTTAAATGGTTGGGACCGGAGTTATCGGCAACCCCATTGGATGACCACAGATTCCAGCTGTAATTTACAGTTGGCACCCACTGGATATGGAGAAGGCTCAAGGGCATATACCCTTCACAGCAAAATTACATACATCAGTTTGCATGAGGGAATTAAGCTTATTTCACAGTACCAAATAAGCTTCCCGCTCTTACATCAAACATATCTATAGGCCAACTTCACCTGACAGAGGCCAAAAAAATAGTGACTTTCTAGCCTCTTTTGGGTGCATGTACATCAGCATACTCTTTTTTTGCATCTCTATGGAATAGCACAACAAACTGTAGTGTTTCATAAAGAGGCATTTAGTCCAAAAACCTATAATGCATGGTATAAGGTTCTCAGCTTTTTTACATTCGGGGTCTAAGGGTGAGAAATTCCACTTTACGCCTATGTAGTGGCATTTGTTGGAGGTATATTCTAGAAAATCCTCCCAATTTCTATCTCCAATAAACACTGCAAAATTCTGTATTTTGTTCTTACTGTAATGTCTAGACTATAATTTTAGAATTGATGGAATTTAATTTGATTATTGCAGTTGTCCAACAAAGCATGTACACTTGTCTCTCACACTTGACTCATTCATCTGGATGAATCTTGACAAAACCAATCAACCTAATGTAACTCAATCTCCTAACTCAATGTCCTATGTGTTTTCATTTGCAATGCATGTTTTGCTATTACTACTTCATTTATTAGAAAAACAAAGTCACTGAAAAACATAAAGGAATGAATCTATCATTAATTTTGTGCATGTTTCCAGACAAGTGAACAAAGGAACAATTTCATTAGTGAATCCTTTGTTTACATTTAAGGGGGACCTGCCATTACATTTCTAGGTGGGTTACCTTCATATTCCCCACCTTGTATAAAATTGTGCATGTTTTTCTCTTAATTGGCAATTATTTACTGGATTTATCCAGCAGCTAATAGCTGATGATATGTAACCTCTTCACTGCCAGGTTCCTTTTCCCTCTGTAGCAGTGTATACAAGGTCCTTTATGATGCCAACATTAGGACCTTTTGTACATTGAAGCCTGGAGATGAAAACAAACTTTAATTTACAGATGCTTAGGGGAGTGGGTGGGTGTTAAACAATAATACATGTGGGCTGGTGAAGACTGTGTGATTTGGAAGCTTCATAGTCTGGCCCAGATAAAAGCCATTTTCCTCCCTTTAGAGACTTATCTTTGTTTGATTCTCTTACAGACCACATCTTCCATCTATACATCCATAAAAAAAACATTATTAGCAGGACTAATTCTAAGTATGTACAAGTCTTTGGGTAGGATTGGGCGGTCCAAAAGCTTTGTGTAGGCAAAACCATACCAACACATCGCTGCCAATGGTGATGAAATTGTGATCTCGTCAGAAAATTCATGCAACCATTGATGACTGCATGCAGTCTGAACACTGCTACCAAAACTACTTACCGTACTGTTACACACAACTATAAATTGTGAGATATTAAAATGTGCATACTAATAATCATAGACCAGTAAACATGGGGCTTTTGTGATATACTGTTCAGCTTGGTTTCAAGAAAGAATTTTAGGTCTCATGTATGCACAAGGCATGGGAACTTACAGCAATACCTGTAGGGGAAAGGCTTAATATATACAGTGGGTGAAATAAATATTGAGCACGTCACTAATTTTCTAAGTAAATATTTTTCTAAAGATGCCATTGACCTGCAGATCTCACCAGATGTCAGTAACAACCCATCTAATCCACCAGGGGCGTTGCTAGGGTCCCAAAACATCCGGGGCTTGGGCTCTTAAGTTTTTCTGAGTAGGGCTGGATTCACACGGAATTTTTTGTGTCTCATTGTGAACTGTGGGTGTATTTTTACAGAGAAAAAACTTATGTTCCTGTCACTAATTTTCTGCACATTCCACATAGATCCCGTCCATCTCCTCAGCAGTCACTGTACATTGAAAATCAGAGATGATAAATTAGCATTTTCAAAACCTCTCACCTATGTATGTCAGTGTAATACCCCTAAATAACAGTCACCAAATAATACACCTATACATGGAGCAAATATACCAGACAACTCATTGTTACTAAAAAACACTCCTACAAAACCAAGATCCAAAACTATTACAAATAATTCTGCCAGATCCTAACCAAACGCGACCACCACATGTGACATCAGTTGTACATATACCACCGCCATACAGTGACCATATAGTGGTAGATACTAATTGTATGTAGGCTCAGGAGAAATATAAGTGATTACACTGCAGTTCCATTTAGTGACTTACAGGAGACGCCTCTGAAAAGTTGTTCTATTTCCCTTCTTCTCCATCCGGCCCAGACACGATGACGTCTTCTACCGTCCACAACTCTTCACTGTAGAATTTACAAAACAAACATCTTAGACTCCTCATTTTATCAGCACTTCTCTACCAATTTCCTATCTCTATATAAACTCCCCATCTATAGTGCCCCAAATGGTAATAATTACCCCCTTGTAGGCAAATATTTGCCCACTGTAGCCAGGTTGTAGCCCCCTTTAGCCAAGTAGTTGCCCCCTCTAGCCAGGTTGCTGCCCCCTCTAGCCAGGTTATTAGCCCCTCTAGCCAGGTTACTGCCCTCTGTAGCCAGGTTACTGCCCTCTGTAGCTAGGTTACTGCCCCTTTAGGCAGTAATATGCCCTATGTAGCAAGGTTACTACCCCCTGTAGCCAGTCATATGCCCCCTGTAGCCAGGTTATTAGCCCCCTGTAGCCAGGTTACTGTCCACTTAGCCAGTAATATGCCTCATTTAGCCAGATAATATGCCCCCTTAGCCCAGTTATATGCCACCTTAGCCAAGTTATATGCCCCCCTTAACCCTGTTATATGTCTCCTTAACCAAGTTATATGCCCCCTTAGCCAACCTATATGCCCCCTTAGCCAATTAATATGCCCCCTTAGCCAGGTTATATGGCCACTTAGCCAGTAATATGCCCCTCTTAGCCAGTAATATGCCCCCGTAGCCAGGTAATATGCCCCCGTAGCCAGGTAAGATGCCCCCCATAGCCAGTTTATTGGTCCTCTTAGCCAGTAATATGCCCCCTTAGCCAGGCTATATTCCCCCTTAGCCAATAATATGCCCCCTTAGTCAATAATATACCCCCTTAGTCAGGTTATATGCCCCCTTAGCCAGTAATATGCCCTCTTAGCCAATAATATGCCCCCTTTAGCCAGTGATATACCCCCGTAGCCAAGTAATATGCCCCCCACAGCCAGAAATATTCCCCCTTAGCCAGTAATATGTCCCCTTAGCCAGATAATATGCCCCCATTAGCCAGATAATATGCCCCCATAGCCAGATAATATGCCCTCTTTGCCAGATAATATGCCCCCATAGCTAGTAATATGCCCCCTTAGCCAGATAAATAGCTAGTAATATGCCCCCTTAGCCAGATAATATGCCCCTATAGCTAGTAATATGCCCTCTTAGCCAGATATTATGCCCCCATAGCCATTATATGCCCCCATAATCAGTAATGCCCACCCTTACCTAATAAAAATAAAATAAAAAAAACCTACTCACCTCAGCACGATCTGCGCGTCCAGGTCCTGCAGCTTGAGAACGGTGAAAGCAGCGTGATGTCATCACGCCACTTACGCCGTCTCGCAGGGCCCGGGACCTCCTGGGCTGCGCAGAGGCTGCCGGCTTAGGAGATCCAGCATCGCAGGGGGGTGATGAAAGCGGTGCGTCACGCCCCCTGCGACGCTGAGTTGTATGTACAGTGCTCCTTGAGCGCTGTACATACAGGGGAGAAGACAGGACAGTACCGATCCGTCCTGCCTTCTCCCTGACTCTGACTGCGTGGCTGCTGTGAAACGGCCGTGCATTCAAGAGATCGGCGGGTGGTGCCCGCACCTAAAAGCGCTCCAGGTCCACGGTAGTGGCCTGGAGCCCACAGACATTCAGGGCACAGGCAGATTTATTCGGGGCTTGTGCCCCGAATAAATCTGCCTAGCGACGCCCCTTCAATCCACACACGCAAAGAAATCAAATCATAGATTTCCATAAATTAATTTATGTGTAATAATGAGAAATGACCCAGGGAAAAAGTATTGAACACATGAAGAGGGGTGCAGAAAGAAATGGACAGTCATGACACAAAGAAATCCTTACAGTTAGTGAAAACTAATATCAGCTGGTTCAAGTGATAAAAAGGTTCCACGAAAGAAATATCTCATGATGAGTAAAACCAGTGAGCTGTCTCTAGACCTTTTCAAACTTATTGTTGCAAAACATACTGATGGCATTGGTTATAGAAGAAGTTCTAAACTACTGAAGGTACCTGTGAACACTGTTGGGGCCCTAATCTGGAAGTGGAAAGAACATATTTTTACCATAAACCAGCCACGACCAGGTGCTCCCCACAAGATTTCAGACAGAGGAGTGAAAAGAATTATCCGAAAAATAGACCAAGAGCCAAGGACCACCTGTGAGGAGCTTCGGAAAGAATCAGCAGGTACAATTGAACCAAAGAAAACAGTAATGTATGTATGTATATATATATATATATATATATATATATATATATATATATATAATGTATATATTACCTGCCTTCCTGTCATTCCCTGCCTTCCTGTCTATATGACCCCTATAGCCTCCTATAACCTTGCCTGCCTGTCTATGTGACCCCTATAGCCCTGCCTGCCTGTCTATATGACCCCTATGTGCCTTCTATAACCCTGCCTGACTACCTATATGGGCCCCTATAACCCCCTCAACCCTGCCTGACTACTTATATGGGCCCCTATAACTCCCCTAAAACCCTTCCTATCTAAATGGGCCACTATAGCCACTTAAACCCTGCCTGCCTACCTATATGGGCCACTATAGCCTACCTAAACCCTGCCTGCCTATACTTGGCCCCCTTTAACCTACCTAAATCCTGCCTGCCTACCTATATGGGCCCATATAGCCCTCCTAAACCCTGCCTGCCTTCCTATATAGGCCCCTATAGCCCCCATAAATCCTGCATACCTTCCTATATCGCCCTTATATCCTTCCTATATGGCCCCTATAACCCACCAAAACCCTGTCTGCCTAACTATATGGCCCCTATACCCTACCTAAGTGCTGCCTACCTATGTGAGCCCCCCCTACCTAGCTACCTGGACCCAACCTACAGCCTACTTGTGGCCCACCTACTGCCTACCTAGGGCCAATCTACCTACCTACCTGTAGCCTACCCACCTAATTGAGACCTGCCTACCTACCTAGGATCACTCTACCTACCTGTGGCCTAACTACTGCCTAACTACCTACCTGGAGCCTACCAATCTACCTACCTATGGCCTACCAACCTATCTAATGGTGGTCTACCTGGTTGCATGATTCTGAGGGGTACAGGCCATAGCTGTAACACAATCTCCAGCATGTGAATCCTCTGTTCCTCCCCTCTAAGAGACTGGGCCTCTAAGCTATGGCCTGTACCCACTCTGCTACCTCTTGGATGTTTGTACAGAAGGGGGGGGGGCAAGAAGTGAAGTGCTGGAAAGGTGAAGATTCTAAGAAATGGGTGTCCAAATCTGCAGGGACGAGTGGCGGCCAGGAGAAGTCCTCATGGTGGTCTGGACTGGATGCAGAACAAAAGGGAAAGTCAACGACTTGTCAGAGAAACGTCACCTTTGAGTCACAAGATGTAACTGCACTGTAATCACTTATATGTCTGCAGAGTCTGTGTACACTGGTATCTAAACAAACAAAGAGGAAGTCCAGCTCCAGACCAGGTAAGTAGAAAAATATGAAAATAGCCTTTATTTCAAATGCATTAAAACAGAGTCGACATGACCATGATGTTGTTGAAGTGAGGAAGCGCTAATGCGTTTCGGAAAATTGTTCCTTAATCATAGCGTATACAACACAATAAAACTTTCCTTTAAATAGACCTATATCCGGTCACATGGGCTGGGAAGGATAACTTTAACCCTTACATCTCTGGTATACCAATAAACGTATAAAATTTCAGGTATCAAACATATAAAACATACCATACCTACAACAACATCAATATTGATAGAAAACATCCTGCCTCTTATTCATACCTGCTGGATAATGTGAACCTAGTTGGTAAATCCACCATGTTTCCTATTTAATAATTTTTTATTATGGTCACCTCCTCTAACGGGGCTTAAACACTCTCTCTATGCCCGAAAACGAAAAACCTGACGTGTCCCTATTGTGAAAGTTCAATGAAGTGCCTAGACGCCATCGATACTCCAATAGACAATGGTTTGCATATATCGGATAAATGCCTTTGAATCCTGATTTTTAATGCTGTTGATGTGCATCCGACATATTGCAAATTGCAGTCGGTACAAGTGATCAAATAAACTGTAAATTTAGTGTTGCAATTAATATATGATGCAATATTGTGTGTCACATTGTTCACAGATTAAGTAAAAGTTTTGGTGATCTGCATGAAATTGCAAGCTATACAACACGAGTGTCCGCATTTACAAGAGCCTCTGTGTGACAACCAAGTCGGGGTATTGGGTAATTCTGATAAAAATAAACTGGGTGACAGTAAAGAACCAAGAGTTCTACCTTTTTTGGAAACAAATTTTATACCCTCCTTATCTAGAAATGTTTTCATGTTCTACTGGGAGAAAAGTACGGGTAAATTATTCTTGATTATAGACACAATATCGTTAAATGTAACTGCACTGTAATCACTTATATGTCTGCAGAGTCTGTGTACACTGGTATCTACCACTATATGGTTACTGTATGGAGGTAATATACAGTCTGCAGAGCCTGTGTTCGTGTGTCTACCACTATATGGTCACTATATAATGGTAATATAGGTCTTTGTATACTGATCTTTATTCAGTATTAGTATGGGGGTATTATTCAGTCACTATGTAGTGGTAATTTGTGGTCATGTTCTGGTGGTATAATCCGGTCCATATGTAGTAGTGTTATTGGTAATGTAGGTCAGGGTATAGGTGGATTTGTTTGGTAGCTGTATGATGGTGATATACATGGTGAGGTTATCGCTCCTTGTATTATCTAGTAACTGCGTGACTTAAGAGGTCCCTGTAAATGTTCATGGTCGGCGCCATCCAAAAGTTTGCTATGGGGCCCAGGTTTGTCTAGTTACGCCCCTGGATGTAGGTATTTATATAGCAATATTATTTGGGTACTATATGGTACTAATATTTTTTTCTGTATAGTGCCATCATATAGGCATACTAGGGCAATATTATTTGGATAGACAGACTTGTTTTAGAAGATCTAGCTTTTAAGTTTAAATAGAGATTCTAACCTACTAACCAATGATTCATTTCTCAAAGAAACCTAGAGATAATGTACATCATATTTAATTGTTATACTTTAGTGAACACATTCACATTCGGATACTGGAAGATGTCAATAAATTTCATTTTGGTACTATGAATATGTGCAATGCAAATATTCTATATCTCCATCCAACATCTGTCAGCACAGTGCTTTATTTTCTGAAAAACAAACTCATGTTGAGACTGTTTGTTATTGATATTAGGCCATGCAGCAGGTTTAGGATATTTATCATTGATTTACTGAAGTGGAACATTTATAAAGACAGCAACTAAATCATTCTGTCACTGTAAAATAGAGCACGAAACAATGTATTTGTATAATAACAGCAATCTAATTGTAACTGTATAGCCATCTAGTGGTCACTTTTGGTACTTTGTATTTGTACCTGACACTTGTATGTAATATAGGTACCAGACGGTTTTCTATATACCAGAGTCTTAAGGTGTAGGTGTCAGAAACAGCCTTTTTTTTTTTTTTTTGCAGCATTTTTTTCCCTCCCGTCTTCCAAGAACCATAACCTTTTTTTTCCATCTACATTAGTCATTTGAGAGCTTCTTTCTTAGCGGGACAAGATGTACTCTTGAATGGTGTCATTGAATGTACCATCCAATGCACTGGGAAACACAAAAAAAATTCTATTTGAGGTGGAATCTTAAAAGAAATGTAATTGCTCTATCTTTGTGAGGGTTTCATTTTATGGAGTTCACTGTTCTTTTAAAATTGACGGTTTCAGTTTATTCTGGTAAATCCCAAAATGTGTACAGTTTTCGGTTTTTTTAAACTTAAAAATTAAAATTTTTAAATTTTGTGCCAGTGCTATTTTCTGCGACCAGTAACTTTATGAAGTTAGGGGCTTTTTTTTTTGCCGGCTAAAGTGTCGTTTTTATTGATACAGTTTTGGGATACATGCAACTTTTGGATTCTTTAATGTTCACCGTATGGGATAAATGATGCTAAATTTTAATAGATTGGACTTTCCAAGATGCAAAAGCACCAATTATCTGTAACTTTATTTTTTTAATAATAAAGTGGCAAAAGAGGCGTGTTTTGAGCGTTTAATTTTTTTTTATTCTTAATTTTTTTTTCTTGTAGTCCCTCTACACAGATAATGCAGAAAGTTGTACAAATCTGTATCTCCTATTACATCCTGCCCATGGAAGCTACGGAAGCCTTCATTTGACTTCTGGCTCCCATGGCAACCACTTGCCCCCTGTGATCTCGTTGCGGAGGATGGGCGCTATCGGTGGCACAGTGACTGTCGTGGCATCTAAAGAGTTAAATAGCAGGAATCAATCCCTGCTGATAGCGGCGGTTGTCAGCAATAATTATAACCTTGCACCCACCACATATGGGGCGGGTTTACTGAGTGAGTCCACTCCATAGATCCTTACCAACAGTATGACGTACCTGTAAGTCATATGATGGTTAAGGATTCTTAAATTCCTTTCAGCCACAAAATTAAAACTACTGACAGGGGGGTGATAAAAATCGATTAAGTATGACAATGGCATTTTTAAAATGGTAAAAAAAAGGCAGGGAAGGGCACCCAAATCTTTTTAGGGGAAAAAGGGGGGGCCAAAATTTGGGGGAAAAAGGGGGTTTTTGGGTTAGATGACTGAGAAAGCACATCTCTAAAATGACAGGTCATGTGGGGTGCTTTAGTGCATACCAAAAAGTGGTCTAAGAAGAACAGCCCGGGACAGGATCATGAGGGCCCAAGACTCATTGATACAGGCTGGGAGCAAAAGGGTAGCCCCAGGTTATTTCCAAAAAAGAGTACACAAAAATTTCTGGAAAACATTAACGCTGGCAGTTTTAGACATATGTGCATTCAATTTAATGCCCTCTTTCAAACTGGATAATAAAATTTTCCTTTACAGTTTGCTGGTGGTAAAGACCATTTGCCTTTGACCCTGGTTTATGCCCCAAAAAAGCTTTTTAATGGGTTTTACTGTCCTTTGCACATTGTCAGAATTGGCTTGTGTCTGTGGTTGGAAAGGTGTCTCTCCCTAGTGTGCACCGTCACTTGTCCTTGATAATTTTAAGGGCCAATCTCATCCCCCACTATAGCGCCACTCTAGTACCCATTTTAAAGGGACGTCCCCAGCTATTTCCTTTATATGTTTTGTTATGTATAGTCTTCTACTTCTCTTTTTGTTTTTTTAACCCCAGATATCCTTCTGACTACTCTGTCTGCCTGCCTTGACCACTGCTTGGCACTTAACTCAGTTGAGTTTTACCTGCCCTGAACGTTTATGATTAATGCTTGCTTCTACCGAATATTGAATGTTCACCATTACTAAACAGACTGCACTGGGAGCAGTGAGCTGGCAATATCCTGCAATGGCGTTCAAGCTTCCTTGTGTTGGTTAAGTGAAGGATGTGTTGAGCGAATTTTTATCGACAAAGTTGAAAATCGGAACAGTTTTTATTGGGTGATCGGATTTTTTTTTGAATATGGCGATTATTTAGGTTAACATTTGAGCATCTTCTATTAAAGATCGCGCCATTTTCGGCGCTTCCTGTATTTTGGCGGCCAGCAAATCAGCTTACAGAATAGAGCAGTGTGAGATGTGTGCGACGTCATGACGGGGTGTGTTGGGTGCGACTTGGCTGGAAAAAATCACTTAGACCTCGTTTATACACTAGAACAGCGTTTACGGTTCAGCCTCAGTTATGTCTCTCAGCGCCTCAGAGCAGAAGAACGTGCGCACTTGCTTGTTCCAAACAGCCCTCAGCGAAATTTTTATATTTTCTTCACAGAGAACCTCTATATTAGCTGATGATCATTACAATTAGTTAGATTAGTGATTGGAAGATTTTATATAGTTGGTAGAGAATTTTTAAGGAGCAGCACTTTCTACCGCACTGTAAAGATCACGGGGGGGGGGCGGGGGGGGGCGGGCGAACACAGTACAAGACTTATTAAAGAATACTGGATAACGTTCACCAAGACTTAGTGTAGACATTGCACTGCAATAGTTTTTATTTTTAACAGTTTTCTATGAAATATTTCCTGGATATTGGGCGCCTGAAACCTTATAGGTTACACATTCTTTCTCTAGTAACTGCAGGTCTCTTTGTTAGGTGCAATACTCCACTTTTATTATCAGTATACATTTCAGATAGGTGTTTCATTTTCATTTTTCGCCCAATTCTCACACTTTGTTGATAATGATCCACTTGCACTTAAATTTGAATCCAGCAATTTTATGGCACCACAGGTGAATTGAAAGGTGCCAAAAATACTCTTTATTATTCGACCCTAGACAAGCTGTTATAAAGTATACTGGATAAAGTTCACCCAAGACTTAGTGTAGAAATTGCACTGGAAATAGGCTTTATTATTAACGTTTTATTTTTGAATATTTCCTGATATTGGGCGCCTGAACTTATAGGATACACATCTTTTATTGATAACTGAGTCTCTTTGTTAGGTGCAAAAACTCCACTATTTATTATCAGTATACATTTCAGATAGTGATTCATTTTCAATTTTGCCCCCATTCCACCTTTATTGATATATCCACTTGCAATTATATTTGAATCCTGCAAATTTTTTAGTCACCACAGGTGTGAATTGACAAGGTGCCAAAAATATCTTGTATTATACGAAATACATACAAGATACGTGTTTTTGACTTTGGCGCACTACAGCTATGTTCATTGAGCAGCTTGCACTTAAATATGAATACACGCAATTTTATAGTCACCTCAGGTGATTGAAAAGGTGCAAAAATAATATTGTATTATAGAATACATAAACAGATACGTGTTTTTTGACTTTGGACGCCTACAGCTATTGTTCATTGAGGCAGCTTGACAACTTTAAATCTGATTACAGCAATTTTATAGTCACCACTGCTGAATTGAAAGGTGCCAAAAAATATCTTGTTTTTATTCGAGAATACATAAACAGATACGTGTTTTTTGACTTTGGCGCCACTACAGCTTTGTTCATTGAGGCAGCTTTTGCACTTAATTGAATACAGCAATTTTATAGTCACCACAGGTGAATTGAAATAGGTGCCAAAAATATCTTGTATGTATACGAATACATATACAGGATACGTGTTTTTGACTTTGGCGCACTACTGCTTTTGTTCATTGGGCTGCAGATTGCACTAAATTGGGAAATTTTTTAAAATATTACAGCAATTTTTTATAGTCACACAGGTGAATTGATAGGTGCCAAAAAATGACCTTTTTTTATCCGAATTACATTTCAGATACGTGTTTTTTCACTTTGGCGCAGGCCAAGCTTTGTTGATAGTCTACTTTGCAGTTATATTGAATCCAGCATTTTTGTTTTGATTTGAGAGGGATTTGACGGAATAGCTGTGATTTGCCCTCTTTTAATAAGAGACTTGCCTAAACTCTTCCATACACTTCTCAAATTTTTTTTTTATTTCTGAACACTGGAGCGAAATTCAGGTCGGTAAGCAAGCAAAGAGGGGGGCGTCGTTGGACAGGCAGGTAGAGGTCCCGAGAGAAGGTGCTTCTTCCTCAGTGCTGTGCGAAAACACGCATTGCCAGCGTATAATTCAGTTGCAGGACGTCAGGATGTCATCGTCTGGGTCAGGGCCCTCAGTGAATATCAGTAACGAAACAGCGTCGCCAATCTGTCCTTCAGTGATTTAATGCAACTGCATCCAGCAGTCTTACCTCCTTCGTTCCTCCAGTACACGGCACAAATGTCGTCATCAGCACTCACCAGCAATCACGTCCACATGTAAGCGGCCCTCATATGTAACTCGTATGTTCCCACAAACTGTGGATATAATCCTTTTTCTGAAGACCTCTTTTGATGACAAAAATGCGGGTTTTGGGGTCAGAAGGCATGGTTAAAAAGATCAAAGAGGCACTAGAGGATGATTTTCTAGCTCTGACGCCCCAGTTACTGATGCCCATCAGTGTGGAGGAGAAGGAAGCCGGTACTATCGGCAAAAAAATCCCGGAGAACGGGGTCGGCAACGCCTTGCAGTCCCACTTGCTTGTAGCCCGCCAGCTCTGGAAGCAGAATGTCAGGTCGACGAAGTCACCTGTGTTTGATGATGATGATGATGATGATGATGATGGACATTGCGGATCCAACGTGGTCTTTTCGCAGGAATTTGCTTGCGAAGCGCTTCATCACTGGAGAGGAGGAAGACGATGGGGTAGTTGTCTAGTATGGGTTTCTGCCTCAAAAAGGCGATGAGGCCGGTACGCAGAACGTCGCTAGATATGATTCCGCCACGCATCGGTCAAGCGCAAAAAACACACGTCTAGTTTATCGCCGTCTCAAAAGGTCCAGGACCCTCTTCAAGCCTGGGCCTTCTTTGGACCCAAGCCTCTGATTCACCCAGCGGATGTCATATAGCCATACTATGCGTAAACGCATAAGTAGAGCAAGAACCTTTGGTGTTAACCACCACATGTCTAGTCACATGCAGGCGAATTGCAGAGTTGAAATGGATGGCAACACTTGGCCTCAATTTCCGACGCTGGGCCTCCAAACCACTGTCTCTCACCATTTAGTCTCCGCCTCCTCCTCTCGCCACCCACCAAGCGTTCCTCAGCCTGCCCATGTATCTCAGGTCATGATAAAGGGATCAGGCCTCCGCTTCAGCCTCCACCGCGCGCCCAGTGTACACCAGCACCACCAGATGTCCCATCCTACCCCTTTCCTTCCGCCAGTTTGACGACCTGCACCCACCGTACAGCGGCCGTCGAGCAGCCTGCTTCTGTCTTTCAGCGTTTCGGGAGCAGAAGAAGAAACGTTTAACCAAAACCATCCCAAAGCCAAAAGCCTGAATGTCGGCATTGCCAGGCTTTTGGCCTTGGAAAATGTTGCTTTCCGTTGGTGGACAGATGGGTTACGCCACGTCATTGCACCTTGCCTGCCCCAATTCCGATGTTGCACGCCCGAGCAGGCATTTCTTTGCCAGAAAAGCCGTCCCTGCCCTGGCCAGCCACGTGTCATCTAAATTTTCAAGCGCGTTTGTCTGCATTCTGTGGCCAGGAAAGTCCAATTCTGGCCATCCTGAAACAGGTATTTAGGGGGTAAGCACGGTCATACGGACCGCTATATCTCCTGTGACAGCTCACTGGGTGAGCTGGGTGGATGGTCTCTGTGGAGGTGACGAGTGCTTCTCTGGCTTGGCGCACGCTCTTCATATACCACTGGGAGGTGCAGGGTTCTTTCACCACAGGTCATCTGGTTGCATCACGTCTGCCACAGAGGAAACCAGGCCGTGTGAAATTAATCAGTCTTGGAGACCATTCCACACACAGGTCAGGAGCTGTAGGACGCTCTCGCGCAAGAGACCACGAGCGCTGGCTGGGTGACAAGAACCTTGTGCACAGGCAAGGTGGGGTGAGCAAAAAAAACGGCGATAATCTGCTGCCGCCATTATGACGGTAGGCTGGGAGCACATCCCTTGCTCATGGCACTTGTCTCATGAACCTTGTCGTTCCGAATATTCTAAAGAGCTACCGGGTCTGGACTGCTGCTGAGGAAGGCTCGAAGTCTAAGTTCGCACTTCCGCCGTTAGCTACCTGCTTCGTCCCGCCTGGATGCGTTTGCAGCGTCCAGCTCGGGCCTCCCCTCGTATACTCTTCTCTTGTTGACCGTTCGGCAAAACACGACTGGTTTACCACCCTCCACATGCTCCAGGATTGTGGCAAGCAGCGACAATGCCATTAGCAGTTGAAGTGGGAACACAGGCCTGAAAAAGCTGGGTGCCGGACCTCGGGGTGTTGAGCCACCGGAGAGTGGAGGAAGGTTTGAAAGAGCTCTGCACCATCCATTGCCAGTTTTGAAAGAGCCACCAAAATGGTCAGTGCGGACACTTGCCTGTGTCAGCATGAGCATTGTGGTGATCTTAGTTCTGGACGACGTTAGTTGGACACTCTGAAACAAACAGTCCCGCCAGCGACGGAGGAGGAGCGGACACAGATGCGGACACGGAGCCTTTCTCTCCGTTCAAATCCACAAGGACCCGACAGTTTCACATTTTTATTCGGGTCTTCATTAGGCAGTGAGTTCAGGGTCCAGCAGCAATGTGGCGCATCTGCTTACTGGGTGCATCATCTCAGGCAAGTCCGGGGCTGTGTGAGCTGTGCCGGTGGGGGAGCTGGGAGGAGGAGAGGGACGGAAGGTATTCCTTGACACAGATGTTACGGAGAGTCCCTTCGCCTTGGAAGAGGTTGGGCTGCGAATTTGTGGACGGAGGAGGAAAGATGAGGTATGTATCTGTTTGCTAGTGCCCTCTTCGACACAGAGGCTTGGAACATCAAGGCTACCATCTATCACATGAGTGCTTGTTGCTACATTTCTCTCCAACATGTCCTCGCTTATTAAGGCCATCAAAATGAAAACAGGCAGGGCAGGGACGTCGGGTAGGCCATAGGTAGGTGGACCAGCGTAGGGCGAACCTACATCAGCATATCCCTAAGGGGCGCCGTCAGGCCCCGACCCTCGCCGGGCTCCAGGCCGCTGCCGTGGGCTCTGAAAGCCGCCGGCAGTGCTGTGAAAGCTTCTGCGGAGCATGAGAGCAAGCGCTCCCTGCCCCGCAGACAGTGTACGGGCCCGCTGGATCCTCCGGTTGAGCCTGCATGGGCCGTACACAGCGGGGGCCGCCGGGTCCTCATAGCGCTGAGGACCCGCCGCGGCCCCATGCGCCTCAGCCGGCAGCGTCGCAGATGACGTGATGTCATAACGACGATGCCTCTCTCGGGAGCACAGCAGTCACAGGCCGTGCGCCGAGGAGATGCCGAGAGGGAGGCGCGCGCTGAAGAGGACAGACAGTGGAGCGCTTACCGCCCGGGAATTGGGTAAGTATTATTGTTGTTGTTTTTTTTGTGCCTGCCGCGGCCTATATTCTGCCTGTGGCCCCCTACGCCTGCTGTGGCCCTATTCCTGGCCTTGTGCCCCCTATTATTACCTCCCTGGTGGCCCCCTATTAATGCATGCTGAGCACCCATACGCCTGCTGCTGGCCCCTGTAGCCTGCCTGTGGCTCCTGTATGCCGCATGAGCCCCTTGTACGCTTGCTGTGGCCCCATACGCCTGCATGGTGCCCCATTACGCCTGGCATCGGTGCCCCGCATAGGCCTGCCTGAGCCCCATACGCCTTGCCTGGTAGGGTCAATAAGCTGCATGTGGACCTATACGCCTGCCTGTGGCCCCTATACGCCTGCCTGTGGCCCATGTACGCCCTGCTGTGGCCCCATATAGCCTGCCTGAGCCCCCTTATGCCCTGCATGTTGCCCCCATACGCCTGCCTGAACCCCTAGATATATATTTGCTTGAGCCCCATAGCTAATATACCTTCCTGAGTGCCCCTATTTTTTTATTACCTACCTGTTAAGGGGGGAACAATATTACTTATACCTGCCTGAATGAGGAGGGCATATCTATTATACCTGTCTGACTAAGGGGACTTATATAACTATATAAGGAGTTACTGGAAAAATGTGAGGAATCTAAAGATATTTGTGTCCAAATCCTTTCAGGCACGGTCCTTGGCAGGGAGCAATTGGCATGAAGGTGTGAACCGGGTTGGAGAAGAAAAGGGAAAGTGAATGACGTGATCAGAAAAATCGTCTCCGGTGAGTCACATAAATGTAACCTGCAGTGTAATCACTTATATTCTTCAGAGCCTACTTAAACTAGTACCTCCACTATATGGTCATGTTATGGCAGGTGGTATATGTCTTCAGAAGCCTGTGTACAGCTTGATGTCACATAGTGGGTTGCGTTGGGTCAGGGTCTGGGCCAGAATTATTTGAGCCGTAGTAGTAATAGGTTTGTGGGTCTTGGTTTTGTTAGAGTGTTTTTAGTAACAATCATTCGTCTCCCCCCGGTAGATTTGCTCCATGTATCGGTGGATTATTAGTGGGGACTGTTATTTTGGGGGTATTTCACGGTCATACGGAGGGAGCGATTTTAAAAATTGCAAATTTGTCACAGGCTGTTTTTCATTGTGCACGGGACTGTAGAGGAGATGGGACGGGAGCTATGTGGAATGCTGCCAGAAAATTAGTGACAGGAACCTGGCGCGCAGGGGGTGAGGGGAATTAGTGTCTGTGTGGGAGGGGGGGGGGGATTTTTTTGAGGAGCGAGGGGGGGGCGCCATGGTGTACTCGCCTGGACACCAAATGCCTTGTTCCGGCCATGACAACAGTTTAATGGGTGGCCAACCTCCTGGATCCCCGGTACAAAACAAAAAACTTCAGCACTTTCCCTTCCACCCACCAAATAAGATGAGTATAATGCCAGGAATTGGAGACCTTGCTGATTGATCAATGGGAGACATCTGTTGCGTTCTGCTTCAAGTTCCTAAATGTCACGGTGGAACAAAACATTAGCGACCGTAGACAGCAGTACGAGTGCACATGTAGGCATTGCGGCAGCAGCAGGAGGTGCAGCAAGCCTAATGGGTGACCTCTGGAAATCTTTGTTTACACAACCTCACCAAAAGCATTGCATGCAAGGGCCCACACATCCAACACACAGAGACCAGCTTAAGATCATGGGTGCACGACTATATTTGCGCTCAACAACCGATGTGTTGTGTATGTGTTCCGACCCAATAGACTTCTGGGTATCCAAAATGGTCGCTATTGGCACGAGCTGGCTCGTCTCGGGCAATAGAGGTGTTTGTCCTTGCCCAGCAACCTGGGTCATATATGAGCGGACTTCAGCACCAGCTGGAGGAGGTCTTTACAGGACAAACGCATCGGCTTTTCCACAGATATTGTGGATCGTTTGACTGTCATCAAGATGAATCAGGCATTATATCTCTGATGATGTTGTGGCCCTAAATTGCGAGTCATCGATTCAGTTGCCGGTTCTACTTACATTCCTTCTTCAAACAGAAATGGACCTCTTGAAAAATTGTTTTTTAATTGATCCATTTTCTTACTGCATTTTTATTCTCTTTTTCCCAACAGTTCATTTTGTGGTTTGATGTGAGAGACTGTAAAAAGACAGCAGGTTTCAGACAACACCGTTTTCCATTTACTCACCTTTATCTTTAGAAGGTTTCGCCATTGTCAGTGGTTTTGTGGTATTGTTGCTGTGAGATCAGCATATTATTATGGTCCTTTGGACAGAAAATGTGGGTCTTAAGTGGCATTGTCTCCCTCCAACCAATTTTTAATAGTGGCTGATGAAGTTATATTTTAATTTTTGGCGGTCATGTAGCTTGTGAGATACAGCAATATAATGCGTTCTTTGGAACAGAAATGTTAGGCTTCTAAGTTGGCATTTCTCCCTCACAATTTTTAATATAAGGGGATCGGCTGAGAGTCATATTTACTTATTTTTTGGGGTCATGTATAACGTAACGAGTACAGCAATAATCATGTCCTTTGGAACAGAATGTGGATTATAAGTGGGCATTTCTCCCTCACAATTTTTAACAGTGGCTGAGAAGTCTTTTTTTTTAATTTTTTGGGTCATGCTGCTTTGAAATGCAGCAAAACTACAGGTTGCTATTATAAAAAAATGTTGTTTCTAACAGACCCATTTGTTCATTCACAAATTGTTCCAAAGTGGTCAAGGGTCATGCTTGAATATTTGGGGGCATTTTGCTTTGGAAAGGCTGCTATACTACATGGTCTATTATAAAAAAAAATGTTGTTTACTAACTGATACATTGTTTTTCAAAATTGTCCAAAGTGGACTCTAGGTCATGCTTTTTGATTTTTGGAGGCTTTTTGCTTTGAAATGCACGCTTTACTACTGGTACTATTATAAAAAAATGTTGTTTCTAACAAGTCATTTGTTCTTCACAATTGTCAAGAGTTGGCGCAGGGTGATGGGTGCTGTCAGAAACAGGGAATGGTAGGACACTGTTAATGGACACATTTTGCAAAAATGACTTGTTTTTGCAAGATCTTTAACATAGCTATCAATCCCTGTATTGAGACAATCACATTTTATTACAATTAAAAAAATGGAGAACAAGACATGGTGGGATTACATTCCTATTTAAAAATGTGTTTTCTAGAAATTAAATACTAAATAACTTTGCATGTACAAAATAGCTTCGCATAAAAAAATTCCTCCTGAATTGTACAAGGGAGTTAAGGAAAACTTGGACCAGATGTAGGTTATTCAGAGGACATGGAGTATGGAGCACGGAAGAGACAAAGTTACAGAGACAATTTGCTCCAGCAGTTTGAGTAAAATAAGGAATACGATTGCCAAGAAATGGGCACCTGGACGGCAACAGGATGGCGTTAACCAATAACCAACCAGTATTTCAAGTGAAAAGCTCAATTGGTCCGCACTATACGGAGGGGCAAGCGCTACCCAGGACTGGGAACATGTATAAGTCCTGTGAAACTAAAATGGTGGTTGAAAGGACTCCCTTTTTCGACACTTTTTTAAAAGTGGGGGTCCAGGCAGGTTGGGGCTCATTGCTGTGGCCCAGGACAGATATCGTCAATGTCCAGTGAAACTAAAATGGTGGTTTGAAAGACTCATTTTTCGGCACCACTTTTTAATCTGTGGGTCAGACAGGTTAATGGTCATTCTGCGGTACAGGAAAGATATAGTCCAATGTCCAGTAGAAACTAAAAATGGTGGTTTGAAAGACTCCTTTTCCTCGGCACTTTTGAATCTGTGGGTCAGACCAGGTTCTAATGGTCATCTGCGGGTACTGGAAGATATAGTCAATCTGTCCATGCAAACTAAAATGGTGGTTGAAAGACTCCTTTTTTCCGGCAACTTTTTAAATGTGGGGGCTTCATGCAGGGTTTAGCGGTCTGCATGGTGGACCCTGGGACAGGTATAGTCAATGTCCAGTGTGAAACTAAAATGGTGTTGAAAGACTCCTTTTTGCGGCACTTTTTAAATCTGGGGGTCATGCAGGTGTGGGGCTCATGCTGTGGGCCCAGGACAGGTTATAGTCAATGTCCAGTGAAACTAAATTGGTGGTTGAAAAGACTCTTTTCCCGGGCATACTTCTCTGAAATATGTGGGTTCAGAAAGGTTTTATTGGTCATTCTGCGGTACAGGGACCAGATATAGTCAATGTCCAGTGAAACCTCAAAATGGTGGTTGAAGACTCCTTTTTCCGTCACTTTTTAATCTGGGGTATGCAGGTTTGGGGGCTTATGCTGTGACCCGGAAAGGTTAGTCAAATGTTTCAAGTGAAACTAAATTGGTGGTTGAAAGACCCCTTTTTTTGGCACTTTTAAATCGGGGGGGCATGCGGTTGGGGGGTCATGCTGCTTTCCCGGACGGGGATATTCAATGTCCAGTTAGAAAGATGATGGTTCAAATATATGCCTTCTGGCACTTTTTAATTTTGGGTGTGCAGGTTTAAGGGTCAGCTGTGGTACAAGAAGGGATAGTGAATTTTGTGGTTTTTTTTTCTGTGGCTTTTTAAACCAAAGGTTTTGCTAAGATGTAGCACGTTCCATTTGACGTTGTTGATGTTAATTCCGCTTTTTTTTTTGCCCTGTTTGGGTTAAAAAATGAAATGTTGTTCTCTCCCCTAGACTTTAATGGTCATCGCTCATAAACGATGCTCACTACGACTTCTTGTCGATTTTGGTCACTATCGACATCGACGATGTCGATGGGCCCAACGCAAATCGCTAAAAACTAAAGAAGGACCTTTTCCTTGCACAGCCAAAGCCAAAAACCAATGGGGAATGCAAAGGAAAATTTGAACCTCTTGAGGGAGCCTTGTGACACACATGAACATGAAAACGGAAACATTTAGCAATGGAAAATGGTGGCCTGGTATGGGCTTATGTGGCTTATTCAAAGAAGATGTGGCACCAGGATCAACTATGGCAAAAAGGCATGTTAATGGAGTGTAATGCTCTGAGCAATGTTTTACTCAGAAACTATGGGTCCTGCTATTTGTGAATGTATTTTTGACACTCATCCCACCTTTTTTTGTTTCGACCAGGTACACCCCTTCATGGCAACATTTTTCCCTAGTATCAGTAGCCTCTATCAGTACGATAATGTGCCTTGCCATGCTGCAAAAACTGTTAGGAATTGTCTCAGGGATACGACAAAGAGTTCACAGTATGGGCTTGGCCTCTAATTACCTTAAATCCAAATCTGATTAAGAATCTGTATGATGTGTTAGAATGTCTGGTCCATAGACTCAATTTCACAATTTACAGGACTCAATGGGTCTAAGCTGTTTTCATGGTATGAAGGGGATGTACAAATTATTAGACAGGTCATTTTAATATTATGGCTGACCATGCATATACAGCTCTGGAAAAAATTAAGAGACCACTGCACAGATTTCTAAAAATCAGCATCCCTACATCTGGAATGTAATCAAGAGGAAGATGGATAGTCAAAAGCCATCAAACAAAGAAGAACTGCTTACATTTTTGTGCCAGGAGTGGCATAAGCAACACATGAAAAAAACTTTGAGATTCTTAGTTCACATGTTTTGATCAAAAAATGTTTAAGCCACCCCCGACTTTCAACGGGATCTCAAAGCGGGTGGTCCTACTCTATTTTTACCTCTCACTTGAGTCCAATTCAGACTTCTCATTTGGGTCAACAGACCTCCATAATCCAGAGGTAAAAATAGAGTACGACCACCCGCTTTGAGATCCCATTGAAAGTCGGGGGTGGCTTGAACATTTTTTGATCAAAACATGTGAACTAAGAATCTCAAAGTTTTTTTCATGTATTGTAGATAGCAAAAATGCTTCTTTAGAGGTTTCCATGTCTCAGGAGTGGCATAAGGTCACCCAAAAGCAGTGTGAAAGACTGGTGGAAAGCATGACAAGACGCATGAAAGCTGTGATTAACAATCATGGTTATTCCACCAAATATTGATTTCTGAACTTTTCCTGACTTAAAACATTAGTCTTATTGTTTCTAAAGAAATATGAACTTGTTTTCTTTTACATTATTTGAGGTCTGACAGAACTGCTTCTTTTTAATTATTTTGAAGATTTCTCCTTTACTGCAAATAAATACAACATTCTTTGCTTTGAATTTTGGAGACATGTTGTCAGCAGTTTATATAATAAAATAACAATGTACATTTTTCTCAAAAATACATACCATTGAAGAGAAACATCAGAGAAACTGAAAATTTTGCAGTGGTCTCTTAATTTGCATGTAGGCAAAATTGTTCGCCCCCTTCCATTAAAAGGGGTTCTTTTTATTTGTTATAGGGCTCACAACTGTATTATATTAAACTTTGTAATTCATTCTTATTAAAAATTGTTTACCTGTCCTGCCGTGAAAACCCAGGCAAAGAGCCCTGTCCTCCTCTCCCCTGCAAAACATGTGATATTTGTTGTTCACATGTCATCAGTGAACCTTCTACTTTAAAGCCAATCTCAGCTCAGGAACAATCCCCTGCAGTGGGTGTGACCAGAGCAGAAAACAATCTGCCTGCACTCACTCTGTCCAATAATAAGAAAAAAGATAAAGTCAGCTCACCTATGATGCAGGCTAGTACCACTCAAATAGCGCACGTCCACTGCTCCAGCTGCATGATCCATTGATGTAGTCCACAAACATGAATAGGACAGCGCACACAGAGTGGTCCAAAATAGAGTAAAATCAATATTTATTAGTATCAGAACTAAAAAGCCAATGGAGGCATGAATGAAGGGAAAATAGAAAAAAGCACCCCGGTGCAAATCTAACGTGTTTTGGGCATATCTTGCCCTTAGTCGTAGCCTCACTCTTTCCAGCCTGTAGTTTGCAAGTGAATAGAAGTAATTACATTAGAGCAATTACAGCAGAGGAGGAACTGTCTATTTATCTTTGAGTCCCGTTGGCAGAACTTAGTAATGGGAGAGGAGGACAGCAGTTCAGAGCTGGGGGGAATGTGTACTGCTGTCATGAAAATGATGACTACAGCTCTGTTCAGTTTACATAGTGACTTGTGAGTCCCTGCTATCATCGTTATCACAACAGCAAGTACAGATCTGGGGAGGATTACACACTAATGTCAGCACATAGACCCTAGCATTGATAACTGTGAAGGGAATTCCTAGATTGCAATGCAGTCTGGGATTTGTAAGAAAGAGATGCTGGAGAACTACTGACACTCCCACAAGCAGGAAGTGTCACTGTCAAAAGTGGATCTAGTGATTGATGAATAAGGAGGCAAAATAAAGGAAAAGAATTACATGAAAATAGTGAAATTTCTTTATTATTCAATATAAATACTGTTTATAGTGTTAGATGAAATCTTTAAATTCCTGGATAACCGCTTTAAATAAAGACGAACCAACAAAAGTTTATGAAATAACCTGAGAAAAATAATCATTTGAAATCTACTAAAAATCAACTTATGAAAATCAGACAGGGTGTTTTTATATTGTGGTACAGCCATAACATTTAAAAAAAAAGACTGCTAAAGCTAGCCTGGACAAAAATGTTGGCACCCCTAGAAAAGATTGAAAATAACTTGACCATAGGGACATATTGCAATTAGCATCACCGATGTCTTCAAACTTGTAATCAGTCAATCTGCATATTTAAAGGGTGTGTACCACAATGAAAATAGAGCAAAGGACTCTAGGGAGAAAATTGTCTGAAGAGATCAGAAAGTGTTAAATGTAAAGGCTATAAAACCATCTCCGAACAGCCTAATGTTCCTGTCACTATGGGTGCACTAATAATTCAGAAGTTAAGGGTCTCTGTACTGTAGGTAACCTCCCTCTACACAAGAGGAAAATTTCATGACAAACTGAAACGATGGAAAATATGAATGGTAACCAAAATGCCCAGAACAACTTCTAAAGAGATTAGAGGTGAACTTCAAGGTCAAAGTACATCAGTCTCAGATCACACCATCGATCTCTGTCCTTGACAAAGTGGACTTAATGGAAGATGACTAAGGAGTAAAGCACTGTAAAAGGCGAGACTGTGAAACATGTAAGAGGCTTGGTTATGTTTGGGGGCTGCTTTGCTGCCTCTGGCACATTGCTTCTTAAATCTATGCAAGGTACAATGAAATAATAAGATTATCAAGGCATTCTAAAGCAAAATGTGCTGCCCCATATATGAAAGCTTGGTCTCAGTCCTCCAACATGATAATGACCCAAAACACACAGCTTAAAACATCCTAAAATGGAGAAAGGCATTGGACTACTCTGACTATTCTGAAGTTGCCTTCTATGAGCCTTGATCTAAATCCTATTGAACATCTGAGGAAGAAGCTGAAACATGCAGTCTGGAAAAGGCTCCATTCAGAGTGGACCAATATCCCTGTGGACTGGTGCAAAAGTCTCATCGAGAGTTACAGAAATCGCTTGTTTGCAGTGATTGCCTGAAAGGGTTGTGCAACAAAATTTTAAGGGTACCATAATTTTTGTCCAGGCCAGCTCCATTACTTTGTGTTTTAAAAAATTTCAGTTGAACCACAATTCAAAATCAATGTCTGATTTTCAATAGTTGATACTCAGTAAATTTAAATTTTATCAGTTTTTATAGTGATCATTTGGGGTTTTTCTGTCTTTAATTGAAGGGTACCAAAAATTGTGGCCACATGTGTATGTATCCAATGATCAGCCATAACCTTAAACTCTATCTTTAATGGAGGGGGCATGGCAGGCAGATCCATGTACTGTTATGGATTTAAAGTCCAACTTTATTCAAGAATTCATCAGAATTCAGCAGTGTAAGCAGCAGCGACAACAACTCTCAATAAATACAGAAGAAAATAAACGCCTGCCTGTCTGGGCTCTGAATAAACACTGGGTTCATTCCCTTAGGCTGGGGTCGGGCAGTCTAGTAACAGTGTGTGGACACAACCACAGCTACCAATATATAGTGTACAGTGCACTCAGCAACAAGGTGCATACATATTGAGAAAACCTAGAGCATGCTAATCGAACTGCAAACAACAAATTACATTGAAGACACATAAAACAAATCTTGCTTGTGTTATAATCCTGGGGTATCACAAGGCATTATGGGAAAGGGGCTGAGAAGTCCAAAGCGCCCTCTGTTGGATGGAAAAAATCCTCAATTTGCTTTTGATCCACTGAGTCTTGAGAAAGCAAAAAGGGTTTTAGCCAAGCCAGTATCTCTCATCTGCAGACAACGCTGTTTCGGGATTTTTGTCCCTCATCAGTGCAGAGCAGAGCAATACTGGCTGGCTGTGTGGGAGGCATTGAGTGTCTCAGGAAGGGAAGATCTCTCCTTGAGGAGAGCACCGAATGACCGGCGTGTCTTGTTATGTTTTTCCTTTTCGTCCTCTACTAAGCATCTGCATATCACAAGGCATTATGAGAAAGGGGCTGAGAAGCCCAAAGCGCCCTCTGTTGGATGTAACAAATCCTCAATTTGCATTTGACCCACCAAGTCTTGAGAAAGCAAAAGGGATTTTAGCCAAGCCAGTATCTCTCATCGATCTTCCCTTCCTGAGCCACTCAATGCCTCCCACACAGCCAGCCAGTATCGCTCTGCTCTGCACTGATGAGGGACAAAAATCCCGAAACAGCGTTGTCTGCAGATGAGAGATACTGACTTGGCTAAAATCCCTTTTGCTTTCTCAAGACTCGGTGGGTCAAAAGCAAATTGAGGATTTGTTACATCCAACAGAGGGCGCTTTGGGCTTCTCAGCCCCTTTCCCATAATGCCTTGTGATATAAAGATGCTTAGTAGAGGGCGAAAAGGCCAAACATCACTCTATCAGCCGTTCATTTGGTACTCTCCTCAAGGAGAGATCTTCCCTTCCTAATCCTGGAGTAGTCAGTTTTAAATAAAGCTTTCACTGTAAACCATAGCCTGTACTATGAATCTCCCCTATCCACTAAGCTTTTTCTTATACAGTGAAGGAAACTGTATGAAAATTGTCTAGGTCTAAAATTCACTTTGTTGCCCATAGCAACCAATGAGAGCGCCCATTTCATTCTTCCAGAGCTCTATATGAAATGAAAGGGGCATTCTGATTGGTTGCTATGGGCAACAAAGTGAATTTTAGACCTAGACAGTTTTCATACATGTGGCTCTCAGAGTTCTGGTTTCTACAGACCAGTTAGACACTCCTAATCAACTCGTTACCTGCATTAAATACAGCTGTCTTAAATAGTCACTTTTATAAAAGACTCCTGTCCACAGACTCAATTAATCGGTCAAACTCTAACTTCTACAACATGGACAAGACCAAAGAGCTTTCTAAGGATGTCAGGGACAAGATCATAGACCTGCAGAAAGCTGGAATGGGCTACAAAACCATAAGTAAAACGCTGGGTGAGAAGGAGACAACTGTTGGTGCAATAGTAAGAAAATGAAATAAATACAAAATGACTGTCAATCGACATTGATCTGGGACACCATGCAAGATCTCACCTCATGGGTTATCCTTGATCATGAGAAAGGTGAGAGATCAGCCTAAAACTACATGTGGGGAACTTGTTAATGATCTCAAGGCAGCTGGGACCACAGTCACCAGGAAAACCATTGGTAACACATTACACCCGGCATCCTCCAACTGCGGCCCTCCAGCTGTTGGGGAACTACAACTCCCATAATTCCCCCTGTTATAGAGTATATAAATTTATGATGGGAGTTGTAGTTTCCCAACAACTGGAGGGCTGCAGTTTGAGGATGCCTGCGTTATATCATAATGGTTTAAAATCCTGCAGTGTCCGCAAGGTCCCCCTACTCAAGAAGCCACATGTACAGCCCCGTCCGAGGTTTGCCAATGAACACCTGGATGATTCTGTGAAAATTGGGAGAAGGTGCTGTAGTCAGATGAGACAAAAATTTAGCTCTTTGGCATTAACTCAACTCGCCATTATTTGGAAGACGAGAAATGATGCTTATGACCCAAAGAACACCGTCCCCACAGTCAAGCATGGAGGTGGAATCCTTATGTTTTGGGGGTGTTTCTCTGCTAAGGGCACAGGACTACTTCACCACATCAATGGGAGAATGGATGGAGGCATGTACCGTAAAATCCTGAGTGACAATCTCCTTTCCTCCACCAGGACATTAAAAATGGGTCATGGCTGGGTCTTCTGGCAAGTCAATGACCCAAAACATACAGCCAGTGGCTCAAAAAGAAGCACATTAAGGTCATGGATTGGCCTAGCCAGTCTCCAGACCTTATTCCCTGGAAAACTTATGGAGGGACTTGAAACTCCGATTGGCCAAGCGACAACATCAATCATAAGTTTGCAGAACAGTACAATGAAGTTAACTTATTAACATTCTCCACAAGGTAACAATATGTTTAAAATATATTTAGCCAAAAATGAACATTGTATGAGCAGGCGCAGTCCAAAATTAGGCACATTATGCGGCACCCATGGCACTTTGTAATGAGCCGAAGATATGTTGGCGTTCTGGAGACGTGTCACACCACAACCGTATGATTCTACACATTTATGACGCATTATTGCTGAAACAGCCAGACCAAGTTAAAAGTGGTCTACCTGAACCTGAGTTGTTGTAGTGGAACTAGAATGCGCCAAATCTATGACCCACAGTAGAACAGGTTCATACATTCTAGTGCATTCTACACTGCTTGAAATCTCTTTAGAACTGACCTCTTTGCGTCTAGATCATAGATGTCGCCCTTGGTGTTTGCCTAGTTTCTGTTGGGCCTGCCCAAGACTAGCTGGGTCCTAAAGCCACTTGCTGCATTTGGGTCCGTTATTAGCTTAGGGACATATTAGAGAGAAAGAAGTTAGGTTTACATCAGTGATAGAGTTTCCGATGATGGGGTAGTCATACGGCAAGCTACACAGGCACAACATAAGTTTAGCTAGGGACACTTATCTACTCTCCTGTTTCTGGAGTGTACACAGATTTAAATCTCCATCAAATCGTTCACCTGTATTCACCCGCTCGCTGTTGATTTGCCGTGCGGTGAGTCTATTATTGATACACTTCATATTGACTTTTAATGTGACTGCTGGTAAACCTTTTGTATTACTTGTTGTTTGGAGTCCACCAAGGTTGTTACAGCTGCTAAGAAAAATGTATGAAATTGAGCACAAGATGTTTAGTACACGTCTTTATCAAACCAAGTTAGAACTCTTGCCACTGAAGAGACTTTAAGAGAGGACCTATGACATCTCCTAATGTGCACTTAAGTCAATACACAATAACCATTTGTTTGAATTGTGTTTTCATGTTATACATATTTTTTAAGAAATTATGCTTTTTTTTTATTTTTCCATGTCACTAGATTTAAGACACATAATTTTCGCTCTATCTCTTAACCCTAACAATAGGTTTGTAATTCCAATAGAAGCCTTTTACTTTTCAGCAACATTCTCCGTGTCACCACAGGCAGCAAGGGCCCCATCATGGCAATACTGGCAGTATTCTTGTGAGTGCTGTGATCAAATTTTATTAAAAATGGGGCGTGCCACAATGATGAAACATAGGAACCGTTAAATATAGCTACTTTAATTCTATAGAGCTGTAAAATAACTTATGGCAGCTCTGCTGGTAGGATTACAGATGTGACACCAATGTGTAGATAACACAAGATCCACCATTCACAATAGGTGATGTCCACACCTAATCTGCTTCCCCTCCACACACACTGACTTTTCCCAAGTCACAAAGCATGCCCACAACATTCTCCCATACATCCATATAGCTGCACTAAAAGCAACTAAACCTTTATGCAAAAGAGGCCAATTTAGGCTTAAAGGGGTTGCCCCACCAAAAAGATTGCTGGTATATCAATATGATAAGTGCAGATCCCACCCCGGAAAGACTACATTTAGAATGGAGAAATGATTAGAATGCTCCTTTGGATTTCAATTGGTGTTCAGAGTACAGTTGAGCATGCCATGGTGTTTTTTTAGGGGCCAATCAATGTGTTTGGTGGGAATACCTCTTTAACTGATCAAATATATGATCAGAAAAATTCAACTGAAATCATTGTGTTCTAATGTAGTAATGTTTAATTGCTGCTATAATGAAATGCTTATCAGTTGTGATGCCCTACCTCTAAATACTGTGTTATATGCATTCACAGTATGCAGTGTCAGCGTATTCTGTATTGCTGTATCCAGCAAGGCTCCAATCTAATTTTCCTATATCAGGTGCATACATATGTGTTTGTAATATTTGGGGAACCCACGGGAACATGTAGTGAAAATACAAACTCCATGCAGGTGTTTCGCTATTTGGAACTAAACCCATTATACCAGTGCTGCAAGGTTTGAGTCCTCCTATCAGTGGTGTACAATGCATCATTCCGCAGGTCTTGTGTCAGAATGCTATTCTTAGTATTATAATTCTTAGTATTAGGATGCTAACATGATAAACAGCAGTCAGTCCAGTGCACAACCACTTTATTGCACATGTTTATTTTGGCTTTATTATAAGCAGTGACATAATCTTGAGAATTTCGATCCATTCCAGTTTGCTTGTAATGCAGTGCAGATCTATTTGCATCCTTAATAGCCATAACAGATGCAGGCCAGTTTCATCAATTATGAAGCAGTCACACATGCACAGAAGCATAGTGGTAGCAAACCTCTACAGAATGAATTGTCCATTTTGGAATACAATCAATGACCTCATCACCATTAAAGGACTCTTGCTGTAAATCAATAGCTGCATCTTGTTTTGGCTGAGTTGAGATTTAATGGAAAGAAGAGTTTTGGCAGCTGTGAGCCAGGAGAAAATGTAGTTCAAAGGGTCAGCATTTCAGGAAGGTTAACTCAGCCTTTCACCTGCACAATTTCCCTCTTCCCACTCAGTAATTATCACAGTGTGCATTTTATTCTGGATTAAGCAAGGTAATTGAGACATTGCAATTACTGTAAATGGCAGATTAATAAAATGCTACATAATAACTCAGCACTAAAACCAAGTGGGGTCTCTGTATCCCGCCGCTGGACCAGTTTGTAGTTTGCTGGTTTTGAGTGACAATAGCAGCAGAATACCGTTATATCCGTACAGGTAAAAGCTTTACTGCCAGCATATTTTTAGCAGAACCTACAGAGAGTATATAATAAAGGGACTCCTTAGAGCAGGCAAGTTTTTAACACTAATTATACTGTTCCATGCATGTGTGATGTGGACTGTTCAGTGGGGAAGAAAAAGGACAGAAAAAAGGTTATTTCTTATAAAATGCAGCAAAACAAAAAAATAGACCAAAATACTATATACAGCAATGACTACACCTGCCATAGTCTGAGTATAAAGTATCATTGAATTGGAGGTCTTAACCCTCTTCAAAAACCTCCCTTTGAGCTCTACATGAGAAGCCTAAATGAAAAGATTGTTCCTTCCATGCCATTAAGAAGCTGACGGAGTATTGTAGAACTCAATTCACGCTGTATAAATCCTTTAGCAGTGAGTGGCCTCTAGTGGTGGCTGATGCTAGAATTTTTATGTATGTCAACGTGCAAAAAAGCAGGGGATATAAAGCTCTGTGACAGAACATCTGGGTTCTCACAGCTAAAATTCTTAAATCGAATCAAAGTGCAGGCACATTTTCCTTTCTTGAACGATCTCCTTTAACCATAAATGCATAACAGTTTTTTGTTGCAAAAACCATAATTACCAATTAATTACAATTTCTATCTACCTATCTATCTATCTATCTATCTATCTATCTATCTATCTATCTATCTATCTATCCATGCCTCTATCTATCTATCTATCTATCTATCTATCTATCTATCTATCTATCTATCTATCTATCTATCTATCTATCTATCTATCTATCCATGCCTCTATCTATCAATCTATCTATCCATGCCTCTATCTATCTATCTATCTATCTATCTCATGCCTCTATCTATCTATCTATCTATCTATCTATATCTCAGACAAAAATAAATATGCATCAAGACATCCTATAAATATTAATTAAAAACAGTTAATCCATCTATTACAATAACCTACCAAATGGCAAACTTACAAGACTAATAAAATGGGAATTTTAAGTAGTGTATGTGGTACAAATACTAACCAGTGTGGCAACCTTGTGCCCAGCTTCTATTTCACCGTAGCTTCATCTGGGGCAAACTCACTATCAAACTCTTTTAATACGTGTATAATCCCATACCATAAGGGTCATTATGGGTCACCTATGTAAAAGAGAAAGTGGGATTCTGCCATCTTAATCACAGAATAACAAAATTTCAAAATATGGAAAGGGTATAGAACTACTGTATTTTTCAGACTATACGACTCACTGAACCATAAGGCTATGTTCACATGGTGTAATTGCGGGGATGTAATTTGGGAGCGGGGGCGGGTTGGTGGTGCGGCGTCGGCAGCCCGCCGGCCCCATAGACATTCATTATTCACGGCGCATATACGCCGTAAATAATTGACATGTCACTTATCTCCCTGCTCGCCGTATTCTGCGAGCGGGGAGAGGAGACGTAATCCATAGTTCTCTATGAGAACTGTGGATTACAGTAAGATTGTACGTATTTCGCCCGAAATTTCCGCATACGGCGTGAAATACAGGGAAAGATACATCCCATTTTAAGTTGTGTGAACATAACCTAAGACTCACCTACTGGAGGTTTTAGAGGAGGAAATTAGGAAGAAAAAAATTTGAAGTGTAGGTTTTATTGGTACCATTTTGGGATATGCAGAAAGAATGCAGGAAACCGCTACAATATCCACCGCTGATGAGTTAAAAAATCTTGATGCTTTATTAATTCTTCATTAAAAAATCAAGTATAGACAAGCCAATGAAACACCCACATGGAGGAGCGTATACTAATACGCTTATGGGAAAAAACAGCTGACGCGTTTCGAAAGAAACCTTTCTTAGTCTTAGCTACACTACAAATGGCATAAGATTCTAAAATGGCCCCCGAGAGAGAGTCACGTGATTTGACACCTCCCACAACATTGAATCCTTAAAACTTTATATAAATTTATACAAAAAACAAAAAAAAACATATATTTTTTCTATACCATTTTGGGATAGTTCCAACTTTTTGATCACTTTTTGTTCCAATTTTTTGGGGATATAAAATGACCAAAAAACCACAATTTTGGCATTTGGAATGTATAACTTTTTATTTTTTAATTTGTAAAATGGCAAAAGTTGAGTGATTTAAACTTTAATATTTTTTTTAAATACTTTAAAAATTCCTTGTCCTATATACAGCACCACTATTGTACTGCTGTATATAGGATTTTCATTCATTCATTACCTATTAGACCCTGCTATAGGAAGGGTGTAACAGGTGTACATACATGGGAGCTGCGGAAGCTTGCATGAGGCTGTTTCCCCGGGGGCTGATTGGACGGAGGAGCGGTGCGCAGCAGGGATGGAGCCGGCGGCTGCTGGCTGTACTGATCAGCTGCATACTGCCGCTATACAGCGCTCTCTCTTGCCGGCAGGAGCATAGAGAGGAGCGATGCTGCGGGAAGCTGGCTCTAAAACTTCCCTTTTAATCATACCGGATAAAATAGCATAATCCCATAAATTACATTAAATAAATCAGAGCAATATCTCAGTTAGGTAACATCATACTAGTCCTCTGACATAAAGTCTTTTACATTACCGCCTTGAGGTCCAGCAACAACACATTTCAGTAAGGTCCGGGTAAGGTATATAACAAGGGCTGACATTTGTGTATACAGTATATGGTGCTCCCTAAGAGATCCTTAATAACACCTTTCTCTTAGTGGGGTATCCATATCGAAAAGGGGCGACCCCACAATCTAAACCTCACCTGCTCCTACCACTAGTATGGTATCTGTGGAGATCCCCAAAGATGACAAATATAAAATAGGGCAAAAATCACCCAGAAGTGTTTATTCTAGTTCAATGACCAGATTCCTCAGTGGACAAATGAGACCACTCACAGATGGTGAGCATCTCTCGTATGATCCTGATTAGTGCATAATCCCAAACCATCAGGAAAATAAGGTGTACATTACTATTACCACTGTCCATAAAACATACTTGCCAACTTTTGAGAGTGGAAAAGCAGGAGACTTAAGGGGTGTTGGTGTGTCACGCCCCTTCAAAAAGCCACACCCACTTCACCTAACTGCATAACGGCTTTGGGAGAAAGCCAGGTAGATGCCCCCTCTAGCCAGGTAGTGCCCTTATAGCCAGGTAGTAACCCCCTTTAACCAGGTAGTGCCCCTTACAGCCAGGTAGATACCCCCTTGTAGCCCGGTCGAGCCCCCTTTGTAGCCTGGTCGAGCCCCCTTGTAGCCAGGTAGAGCCCCTTGTAGCCAGGTAGATGCCCCTTGTAGCCAGGTAGATGCCCCTTGTAGCCAGGTAGTGCCTTCTTACAGCCAGGTAGAGCCCCCATTGTAGCCAGGTAGAGCCCCCTTTTAGCCAGGTTGTGCCCCCATTGTAGCCAGGTAGAGCCCCCATTGTAGCCAGGTAGAGCCCCCATTGTAGCCAGGTATTGCCCCCTTTGGGGAAAGCCAGGTAGGCCCCCATTGCCAGGTAGTGTCCCCATTGTAGCCAGGAGTGCCCCACTTTTCCCAGGTTTGCCCCCATTAGGCCAGGTAGTGCCCCCATTGTAGCCAGGTAGATGCCCCCTTTAGCCAAAAATTGCCCCCTTTGAGCCAGGAGTGGCCCCCTTTGTAGCAGGATATTGCCCCTTGTAGCCAGGAAAAACCCCCCTTTGAAAAGCCAGGGTAAAGCCCCCTTTGAGTCAGTTTAAAGCCCCTCTTTTCTAATAAAAAAATAAAAAAATTTTTAAACAAGCACTTACCCACCCAGGCCCCTCCCTGCAGCGCGGCCACCCCGGGACATCTCCCAGCCGACCGACTCAGCGTCACAGGGGGAGTGACTGCAGCCGCGCGTCACACCCCCCTGCGACGCTGATCTGTATGTACAGGGGGAGAAGGGAGGAGAGGAACGATCCCTCCTGCCTCCTCCCTGCACAGTGAGACGCGCTGGGTGGGTGAACAGCCGATGCGGCCGCTTCACCCGCCTGTAGGAATGGCCCGGCGCCGCCAGAGTAGGGTCGTGTCACTGCTCTGGCGCCGCGGCCGGTCAAAGAACACCGGCTGCCGACTGGCGGCCGGAGGTTCGCTAACGCTGCCGGGGTGGCGGGGGGGACCCCATTAGCGGGACCCCCCGCCAAATTATGGTCACCCATATACAAAGGAGGTGGGATTCTTACATCTTACCTAGAGGTACCAACTTACTTTAAAACCCAATAACCTTAAAAATTCTGCATTTGTATCTTCATCATTGATCAGCATAACTACTGTATAGACCATGAAGTTGCACAGGTCCCTGAAGTAAATACATTCACATTGCAATATCAGTAGCACACTTTTAACTAGAGAAACTATCAAAGGGGACATAGGAATTTTTGAAAAGCATTTCTGCTACCTAGGATACATGAAAAAAATTTAGAGGTTCTTAGTTCACATTTTTGATCATAACTGCTTAGGCCCACCTTCGAAACTTCAACGGGACCTCAAATGCAGGTGGGTAATACACTATTGTATCTCTAGTTGATAGTGTGCTACTGATATTGGAATGTGTATGTATATTGCTGCCACACCAGTGTGCACCTACGCTCATTTTTTTCAAAAAGGTTTTTTGGATGTGCAAAACCATATTGTTTCTAACCTGAAGTAAAGACAACCCACTGCCATTTCCATGCAATGTCCTGAAAACTCAAGCTTCAGGCCTATAATTGGGAAAAAGTCGTCATAGGTGCAGCCATCACAAGGTACAGATTACCGGCAATTATCATAATTAATGGGTAAATTCCTCTTTTCACCTGATTTAAAATAATTCTAATTTCTTCATGATGTTTCCTGAATGTGTAGAAAATTTTTTGATTCTTTATATCTTTATATATATTTGGTAGAAAATAGGCTGGTGCACAGCACATTCACCACTTTGGTGTAAGTGGGGCATTGGTGTAGGCTCACCACACCCCCTCCCCCCCCCCCTGCTGCTAGACTCTGTAATTTACCTGGGGCGGCAGGCATAGCTTCTCCTGCAACAAAAGGAGATAAACAAACCTCTCCCATTCATGACCTATCTGGCATCCCGGGATGCTGGATAGCCTATCCAGCATTCAGGAAAGCTAGGTGGTACCCCATCCCCAACCGTAGGCACCCTTTTGGACTATAGCAGGTTTGTTGAACTACAACAGATCAGTGTTGCATCTTTTTCTTTAATAAAGTAGTGAACAAGGCTGGTGTTGGAGTGTTTATTTAAATATATTGGGGTTTTTTTTCTGTTTCAGGGTTTTTTTTTTTACATTTCTCCCAGTAAGGGTTATGGAGGCAATCTCTTATTAGATTTTCAATAAACAAAGGATGAAAAAAGAAAACCACATGGGGTCCCTCCATTTTTCACAACCAGCCAAAATAAAACTGACATACACAGGCTGATACTATCAAGATAGAAAGGTCCATATTGTTCCCTTCCCATCCTAAAAACACCAGCCAACAGCTGGTATTTTTAGCATCCGGGCTGTCTCGTGACGTCACCATGCCTGCAATGCATTGTGGACATGGTGATTGACAGTCGCCATGTAGAATAGTATAGAGCAGTTCTGCTCTATACTGGTCTACCTTTTAACAGCGATCTAAAGATCACTCATACAAATCCCCTATGGGGAAAAGTGAAAAAAAATGTGAAAAAGTAAAAAGAAAGTAAAAAAAAGTAAAACAAAAAAACTTTAAAAAAAAAAAAAAAAAAACACGAACACCGCCCTTTTTTTCCTTTTACAAATGCCAAACCGAAACCAAAAAAAGAAAAAAAAATAAATAAAAAAAAAAATATTTGGTATCGCTGCTGCGAAAAAGACCTCCCCTAAAATATGTTACTTTAAAATTAACCCATAGGGTGAATTTTCAAAAAAAAAAAAAAAAAACTTTCACAAAAATTGCGGTTTTTGTTCATCCCCACACATAAATTTGAATCAAAAGAAAATAAAAAAAACTAATATAAAAACCCAAAGTGGGCCAATTAAAACGTCAGTTAAATCCTAAAAAAAAAAAAAAAACCTTTACACAGCCCCTGAATACAGAAAAATAAAAGATTTTTGGCTCCAATTTAATGGCACTACATATTTCATACATCCCAACCCCAATGACTGGACTAAACTAAAATTCAGAACCCCCCCGGGGAAACACGGGCACCAAAGTTTTTTTGGGGAAAGAAAACAGGTGCAGCAAATTGTTTGACATAGCCAAAACATCCCACCAGTGGGGGAAACCCAATTAGAATAAAAAAACTGCACTTTAACCTTGATCCCTTTCCACCACCCGCAAAAAAAGCCACAATAAAAGCATGGGAAATTGCACAAATACAAAATACCAATAAAACACACACCTCACTCCCCTCCAGGCAAGAGGGGGGGGTTTGCGGAACAAAAATTGCATTTTAAAAAGGGGGTTTACAAAGGGGTGCAAAAAAATCCCGAAAACGGTGGAGCCCCAAACTTTTAAAACCCTTTAATTAAATTGACCCCAAAAACTTTTTCCTTTAGGGGGGGCTGACCAGCACTTTCAAGGTGCCCCAACACAAAGGACAGCCCCCACCCTTTTTTCGCTCCCCCAGCTTTTTTGGGCAGTTTAAAAATATGACATAAGGAAAAATAAAAAAATAAAAAAGGTATTATTTGATAAGGGGCCCAAACAATTTTTCAAAAAGCTCCCAACCCGCCGCCCAAGGGGTCAAAAAATGAACATTTTTTTTCATTAAAAAATTTGGGAAAATATAATGGGAAAAATTTACTGGTACTTTTAATTATTTTTTGGGGGTTGGGTAAATGTAGAAAAAACATATTTTCAGCCTTGGCTTTTATAGCATATTTTATGTTATTTACACTAAATAACTGGATAAATAAAACATTTTAGGTTTTTTACAGTCACGTGGATACTAAATACGTGTAATAAGTATACTAATATAATGCATTTTTATTCAAAATAAATTTTTTTTTTGAATTTTTTTAAAATTGTTTTTTTTTTAAATTTTTTATTTTTTTTAAAAATTTTTTTGTTTTTTTCCCTTATTTAAGAGGTTATCAATATCCCAATATAACAAAATAACCGGAAAACCCTCTCCAATTGTCAAATGATCTTTTTTTTGCTACCAACCAGCACATGTATCTGTAGCTTCACTGATCACATGCCATACCTGTTCCCCAACATGGTTTCCCATTGAAAACCCAAAAACCCAAGATAAACCCAGGGCAAATGCCCAAATGAGGCCACGTTTTGGGCTAAAAGCAGTCCAGCAGTAACAGCCACTAGTAAAAAATTTTGGGAAGCGTCCACCGAGTTTTCCCCACTAGTTTTCCCGGGGGTTTGAAAGATGAGAAACATTTTTTTCCTGATATTTTTGAAAATTGAATTTGAATGTTCCTAATTATTTTTTTTATTTTTTTTTTAAAAAGCTGAACAAATCCCTCAAAGGGAAAATTACTTTTTATAATTTTTTTTTTAAAAATTTTAACAATGGGGTTGGCATCCCTCTTATATGGGTAACATGTACATTTTGTTTTTTTCACTATACACAACTAATCAAAGGATAACGCTCTGTGTACCCTAACAGCAGGTTTACCCAACAAGCATTGTTGAATGCACAGAGTATCTCCATTCACCAAACTGGGTACCAAATGGAGAAACCTGGAAACCCCCAAAAAAAAAGGGGCGGGTAAAAATTTTGAAATTGCTTTGGGACAAAGACCAATGATCAAAGGGTTAATCCGAGCATTTATTTAATTCTCCCTTAACTTTTCCAGAGGCTACCCTAAGAAACTAAAGCTTTTAAAAACCATAAGAAGGGGGAACCCAAACAAACCCCCATCACGGGCACAAGCTCAGGGTCCTCTAATTCTAGGGGGGTTTTCGGGTGTTTTCTTTTTGGGGGCTGTGGTGGTGTTAACCAGGACCTTTCTTTTTTTTACACTTTAAAAGGGACATAAACACATTTCCAATTAATAGGGGGTGCAAAAAGACCATAAGTTCATACGGGATAAGTTTAAATTTTTAAATAAATTCAGGGCCCCCCCCAGCTAAAGGGTTAAAAAAGTGAAAATTTTCTTTTAAAATGTGAAAATAAAGGGTATTACACACATAAAGACCTCCATAAATTAACGTAATTTTTAGGGAAAAACAAGAAAAGGGGAAAACATCTTAGACCCCAAATTTTTGCCCGGGATAACAAAATGATTTCACAATTTTTTTGGCATAAAACCCTTTTTTCAAGTGACATCTGCAAAAAGGGGCTGTTTGGAAAGTAAGGAAAGGGGCAAGCGAGAACCACAAATTATTTTTGGAGCCCTTTTATCTATCCTACAATCGCTGCCATAAAGACTTCGGTTTTAGGGAGGCTTCAAAATGTCAAACTTATTTTCCCTGTAAAAAAAATGTATACTTTCTTAACCTTCAACTTGGAGTACCGTAGATTACCAGACTCATTTCAATTTTACTATAGTTTCCCTTCAACTCTATGTGAACTCTACATAACAAAAGTAAAAAATTGCCCAAAAGAAACCCAGTATTTAAGTGTAAAGGGGCCCATAACCCTTTGGAATTTTGTAAAGACCGGGACATACAAATTGATGCCTAAAAAATTTTAAAATCTATCACTGGAGCCCTGACTGCTATTTTTTCGATTACCATCAGCAAGTAGTAAAGAGAGAATGCTGATTAAAAAAGTACTTTCCCTAGTGTATAATATTATCATACTGGTAGCTAGACACTGTCTGAGGTATTTATAGCTACAAGAAGCTAATAATAAAATAATAAAACCTTTAAAGGGAATCTGTAACCAATTTTTTTTTTTACTGATCAAACCAAGACACTGATACATATTCTTTTCTTCTTGTCATTTTTTTTTCCTGATTGTAGATTTCTCAATTCAGTCGCCTATATATGGTTGTGCGGACAGCATTCTTGCCTGCACTGCTTCTAACAGCAGTCTGAGAGATACTTTACAGCAGCTTCATGCATATAGGAGCCTTAAAACTGACTCAGTCCTATTGACTTCTATAGGAGAGTTTTCTAGGCATGCTCTGTTGCCTAGGAAGAAGTCAGTGTGCAGGGAGGGGGGCGAGAGTGAACTGTGACATCTCCTATTGTGACTGATGGATCCTGTGTTATTTATACACATTGGTTTCATCTCTCAGTGTAATCCTGCTTTAACATTCAATGAGTAGACTTCTGAAAATATTTCTCTACAGAACAGGAAATGTCAGACTATTATTAGGCCTAGTGGCCAAAGTAGAAAATTGCAGGACTCAAAAAAATGTAAAATATATTGAAAATGATATGGAAAATGTAAAGAAAAATTCTTTAACATAAAAACATGAGTTAAACAAGAAGTCATTTTTGATAATCATTTTCCTTAAGCCAAGAATTACTTAGTGTGACATATATGAATAGAGCTGCGCCATTTGTTTGGCGTGTTCTGAGCCAAACTCTTGTAGCTATGTCTTATATATGTATGAACTGTTTTATGCCAAAACTTGCCGTATTGTACGAGAGACATGAAACTTTTGAATGCACAACTGATGTGGGAGTGAGTCGCAGCAAAATCGTATGATATGCCAAAAATTTTCAAAAGTTTGACGCTACACTGTCATACAGATCCATATCAGTTTCAAAGTGGCATGGCTTAGACTACTTTTGGCTTGGAACGGGACACATGTATAAAGTACTGTGAGACACTTTCATACATACATTGTACACTATTAAAAACAGAGGTAGAACTGGTGAGTCTGCGCCAGGTTCAAACATGTCACCCTTAATTTACGCAGAAATTTTAGCAAAATGTGCTTTTTGTGAACTCTTTTATTTTTGTATAATCACTCTAGGGACATAGAAATGCAGATTTTTCTATTCTTTTTTTCTCGGTAAGACCATTACCATTACCTCCAGTGTATATACAACTTTAACAGGATTTCCAGTTTAAAAAGAAAAAATGTGTTGAAGTAGGGTAATAGAACAAAAGATACATTCTCCCCTCTGAACTCACTGCCGTTCTAACACTGATACCGTCTCCTGGACCATGGATATACTATATACATTACAGCCTACAGCAGCACCCAAGATGACATGCACCATAGAAGCCGCTCCTAGCATAGGCACAGGATAAAAGAAAAGGGAATAATACTAAGAATAAGGAATGATACTATGGACTGGTGGCAAACTGGAACCAATATTTCCTGCCTAAGGTGGTTTGGTGTGTGGTGTCAACCACTCTTCGATTAGCTCATAACAATTTACTAAATAGCATTACATGTGACATAGCAGAATACACATCACACAAAACAATGGTGCATTTTATTAAGCATCTACCCAAAAGTTTGAACCGGCTGCCCTCAAATGATCATTAACCGTTTCCCGGGCCCCCTACAGCCAAAACAAATGGCCTACCCATTAACATTCCTATTTTTTAACCATATCCCTGACCCCTTTTTGTTAGGCTCCGACAGGAGTACTACCCGTAATGCACTATTAGCACCCCTGGGTGGAACATATCCTAACTTGTCAAATTGATACCTTAAATCTGTTGAAAACTTCAGACTTTGTGATAGATGATTTGTTTCCTTAACATTTTGTGCAAAGCGCTATGACCCTGGAAACAGTTGCTGTGGTTACAAAGCTTTCCTTTAATATTCAAATTTAGCAATTCCAATTGTAGAAATCTATAGGATTTTTAATGAAATATTTATGCATTGCTTTCTAAAACTCTGTGCCAGTATAGTCATTCCCCGTATCTTTTACTTTTGATATTGTATGTATTTGATGTACAGTGCCCTGGAATCCAATGGCGCTTTAAAATAAATTAATTAACATAAAAATAAAATAATATAAATAATAATAATAATAATTAATATAATTAAAACACCCTTAAAAATGACCTCCAATTTAAATTCTGCAAATTCTAGGAGTCCACCATCAGTTGGCCAGAAGCTACAAACAGCATCTTTTTCTTTTTGGGAAACTCAGCATGTCCATCCATGCCAGATATGAACAACCCATTTGTGTTTTTTCCAAAAGGTGGCATTGGACTGGGAAAAAAAACCCTTTGTTTGGGAAATACTCTTGAAATTATAGCTAATAATGGGTTTCCGTGTCAGATACCCTGATTATTTTATTCTAGGGTGAAAGAAAAGCCAGGCCTTTATTGTTGGGTGCATAATTTACATCTGTTTTATACAAGGGTGGACACAAACAGCAGAGGGCACCGGTGCAAGAATGTGTATGGGACCTTTCCCTTCAAACAATCTTCATGGAGCACCCCTTTGCAGTTTGCAGTAGAGTTTTTCTAACAATTTTTCAGTAATTGTGAGCTATGAATTTCATGAGCTTAACCCTTTACATGCAAAATAATTGGCAGAGGGAAGCTACTTCTAGCGGAGAGTAGGTCAACTTACCCACCTGTGCGCCACTGCAGCTGTACAGGTTGCAACTATATTATGCCCACCAATAACATATATTTATATGGTACAATATGTAAATACCGCATTGTTGAATGGTGTCACCTATTAATACAGATTCAATTGTGTTCTCTGTCATTACAGATTGAGTCATCTGTTTTTAGCATGCAGATTACTGCAACATATTTGCCAACTCTACGAAAGGTACTCCAAACCACCCTCAACCAGAGCCTCTGACTTTACCTTAACATTGAGAAAAGCAAGATCCTCTACCAATTTGTCCCCAGCAAGGTAACGAAGCCTCCAGTAATCACCATCACTGGAAAAACTCTGGAAGTTGTTACCGCTTCCCCTACCTTGACAGCAACATATTCCAAAAGGAAACCATTAAGGTGGAGGTTCAGCAATGCATTAGTTGTGCCAACATCTCATTCAGGAAACTTCAGCATTGGGTCTTTGAGAACCATGACCTTAAGAAGGAAACCAAACTACTGTTCTATAGAATTATTTGGTTCATTAGCCCCTGACCACCCGCCCCCGGTTTGCGTTTGTTTTTTCAGACGGTTTGGGTTTTGGCTTGTTTTGAAAACCTTCTGAAAAACCGACCACAATCTTTTACATGGGCCGCTATGGAAAACCCGTGCAGCAGTCCCTGCTTTTTCAAACTGCCAACTGCCTGAAAAACATTCTACATGTTCATTCTTCCGTCCGGTTTTCCGATGGACTGGGAACAAGTGAATGGGAAGGGGGAGGGCTTTTGTCCACTAATCTCAGAGAAAAGCCATCCCCCGCCGGCTGGGTGCACGGCACAAAAACCGGACAAATACCGGTCGGATAAACCTGTGTCCTATACCGTGGGGACGCACCCTTACTCTTCTGTATGCTAGAGATACCTGGGTTATCTATTTCCTGAAAACTTTTGAGATATTTCATTGAAACTGCCTGTGGAAGATTCTACTTATCAACTTATCGCTGCACTAATTCCTGCATTCTTACTGAGACAAAGATGACTTCTATCCAAGTCACAATCTTGGAAAACCAACTCTGCTGGACAGGCCACTGCATCAGAATCCCCAGATGTTCTTTACTCCCAACTGAGCCAAGGCCAGAGAACCAAATTTTGATAATTAAAACCAGATACCGATACACAGTCTTCTTCTTAGCCATTTTCATTTTCTGATTGTAGTTTTTTTTATTTCTGTATTCTATATTTGATTATGGAGACAGCCATCTTGCCTGAGCTGCTTTTAATAGCATTTAGAGAGATGCCTTACAACAACTTTGTGGACATAGGAGCCTGTGAACAGGAGGTGACCTATTGACTTTGATTGGAGAGTTTTCTAGGCCAGTTCTGTGACCAGAGAGGGTGAGCAGTGACTATTGTGTTATCTATTGTATTTGTATTTTGTAGATTGTAAGTAGAGATGGGCGAATCGATTCTAACGAAGTGGAATTCGTTTAGAATTTCAGGAAAACTTCGGTTCTGAACGAAGTCGAAGTTTGGGGTACTTCGGGTGAACGAAGTGTGCTTTTGATTGATAAAATGGCTGCGAGCACATGGCGCTACATGGGGCAAAGCACTCTGGGAGGAAGAAGGGCATAGCCTGCATGACATGTGCAGAGATGAAGCCAATCAGAGACCGGCGGGATTCTGTGACGTCACCGCACTATATAAGTCCGGGCGCGACGCCGGGAGCTCACACTCCTCTCACTGTACTGATCAGGAAAGGTGCTGCCGCGGCTGATAGCTCTTACTGAAGAATTGATTTTTATATAGCGATTTTTGTGGTGTGTCTCAGCTTGTCTCAGAGACTCTTCTCTTAATGTTCTATTTCTGATTTTTTGGGGTATTGGATCTGAAATCCAGTGTGCGTCCACTGCAGCTGCATATACATTCAATATCCAAGTGGGATCTAAGCCAGTTCCTGTTGTATTCATTTAAAGAAACAGCGTTTTTACAATACAAATACCACTTCATTTTTGGCTGCTCAATTCTATTGCGCAATTTACATCCAGGGGTTAATTAAGCGTTGTTTTTGCTGGTGTGCTGACCCAAGAAACCGTCATTTTCAACGCCAAAATATATACATTTTCCTGTAGCATAATTCACAAGCGAAGGTTAATTACAATTTTATCTCTTGTTGTGTGGCGTAGAAAACACGCAATTGTAACATGCTACAAAGCTACTAGTTTGTGGTTGCTCAATTTACATCCAGGGGTTAATTAAGCGTTGTTCTGCAGTTGTACTCAGTAAAAGAAACTTTGTTTTTCACTGCCACAGAAGAAATTCTGTAGCATAATTCATATCCGAAGGTTAATTAAGCCTGTTTGTGCTTTTATATTCAGTAAAATACACAGAGTTTTTAAACGGCACATACAATTTATATCCAGGGGTTACCCAAGCTTCTTAGTGGGTTCATTTGGCGTCAAATACAGGGTGTGTATTTATCATATACAGATATCTTCATCAAGCAGTGTCTGTACATTTTAGAACAAACAGTATGTCAGATAGAGAGGTGGCAGGCTCTTCACCTGCGAGTGGCAGAGGCACAAACATTCCAGGCCCAGGTCGCAGCACAGCAAGGGGACGTCGCAGCAGGGGTCACTCGGTGAGGCCACAACTTCCGCTGTCATCTAGCGGCCGTGTGTTGTTCAGTAACCCAATGGTTCTCGATTGGTTGACTGGGTCATCCACTTCCTCCCAGATGACATCTGACAACCCCAGCCAAGAGTCGGTGGGAACGTCAGACACAACCCTTAGTTGGCATGGCCCGGGAGTGGGTCAGCGGCCCTCATCTGTCCTCAACCCGCCTCTGTCCCATCCGGTTCCCTCAGCCAGAGATCTACTATGTGGTCTGGGCTCAGCGCCACTATATAGCGAGGATGAACAATTGAGGAGGGCAGCTACTGGCAGCGAAGAAATGGGGCCAATAGCCCCTGCTTCTTGCAGTAGGCGGCAAAGTATAGATGTGGAGAGTGGCATGGGAGGTCATGTTGTGAGGGGTCAGTCTCTGCATACCAACACCGGTGATGAGGACAGCAGTGACGATGAAACACAAATAGATGATGATGTAGCTGACGGCACTTGGGAGCCGGGTGAGGCTTCCTCATCGTCAGGAGAAGAGTGCGTCAGCTTGCGCGTCAGGCAGCGGCGCAGCCAGCAAGTGGGTCTTGTGGCCGTGAGTCAGCAGGATAGCAGCAGTGTGAGTTCGGGAGCCAAGCCTCCACGGGGTAAACAACCCGCTTCGCAGGTCCAAGACAGTAGTGGCACAGGGGCTCAGCGAGGCAGTGGCGGTAGTAGTCACTCAGTGCGGAGCGTTGGCGGTAAAATCCGATACTCAGCGGTGTGGCAGTTCTTTGCTAAGACACCGAATATGGGTATATGTAAAATCTGTAAGCAGAAAGTGAAGCGTGGCCAGGGAGCTAACGTTGTCACCATGGCCCTGCGTCAACACGTGCAGCGTCACCATCCGGTGGCCTGGGAGAAACGTGGCTCAGATGTGGTGGTCCATCCTGCCGTCGCAGCAACAGCAGCAGCGCCCAGTAACACGCATGCCATTGCAGCCAGTCAAGGTTCCACCACCTCTGCAGAAGGAGCTGTTTCTCTTTGACATCATCTCCCGGTCCAGATGCTCCTGCTCCTCGCTACTCATGGCGCCAGCAGTCGTTCAGCGAGGGGGATTGCAAAGAGACAACAGTATGCATCCAGCCATCCTAAGGTGCAGCAGCTGACCGTGCTCCTGTCCAAGTTGTTGGTACTGCAGTCCCTCCCTTTCCAAATGGTGGACTCTGCACCATTCAGAGAACTAATGGCTTGTGCCGAGCCGAGATGGAGAGTTCCAAACCGTAATTTCTTTTCCAAAAAGGCAGTACCAGCACTTCATAAATATGTAGAACAGAAGGTGGGTGTTCCAAGTTGCACGGCAGCGCGGACGTCTGGAGCTGTAACTACGGTCAGGGCCAGTACATGTCCTTTACGGCCCACTGGGTGAATGTGCTTCCGGCCCAGGCACACCAACAACTTGTACAGGAGACGCTGCTTTCTTCTCCACGTTGTCAAACTGCTGCTCCTGCGCCAATGTCCGCCTCCTCCTCCTTCACCACCACCACCATCTCAGCCTCCACAAGTACTGCTCCATCATACCACATGTGTAGGGCACAACGGTGTCACGCAGTTCTACACCTGGCTTGCCTCGGCGAACGAAGTCACACAGGGGAGGAACTGCTCCGTGTCATGCAGCAAGAAATCGATGTGTGGCTTTCTCCGCGCCAACTGCAAATCAGAACCATGGTGACGGACAATGGGAGGAACATGGTGTCCGCGCTGCACCGAGGAGGGATGGTCCATGCGCCCTGCATGGCGCAAGTGTTCAATCTGGTTGTGAAAAGGTTCCTGAAGTCTTCCACCGATCTTCAGAACATTCTGAAAATTGCCAGGAAACTGTGCATGCACTTTATCCATTCGTACAAAGCCAGGAACACCCTCCTCGAGTTGCAGCGGCAGAACGGCCTCCCCCAACACACTCTCATATGCGATGTTTCCACCCGTTGGAATTCCAGCCAGCACATGTTGCACCGACTCAATGCACAGAGAAAGGCCATTCACGATTTGTGTTGATCCAGGCAGACAGAAGTACTCCCCTGTGTAACTTTGATTTCAGCCAGTGGCCGCTCATGCGTGACACCTGCCGTTTGTTGAGGCCATTCGAGGAGGCGACGTTATTTACCAGTCGCCAGGACTACGGGATGAATAACGTCATTTCACTGCTTCATGTCCTGGAACAGATGCTGAAAAATCTGTCTGGGCATGGGACTGGAGACGTGGCGACTACATCTCGTGGCCACATGAGTCCGGTGGGGACTGAAATGGAGGAGGAGGAGGACATTGGAGCAGAAGCATTGTCGGGTGAGATGAGTGGATTTTCGACCCAGGTGACTCGAGAGGAGGCGCGGGCGCAGCTGGCGGGGGTGGATGGAGATGAGGAAGACGAGGCAGATGACCCCCAAGCACCGTGGCAGTATACAGTGGAAATGGAGGCAGGGAGCCCCTCGGAGTCACTTGTGCAGATGGCCCGCAGCATGCTTATTTGCCTGGCTAGTGACAGCCGAATAGTCAGCATCCGGCAGAGGGATGACTTCTGGCTCTCCACCCTATTGGACCCTCGCTACCGGTCCAAAATAGGAGCCTTTTTCCCAGCTATTGAGAGGGAGGACAAACTCAAATACTATAGGGAAATCCTCCGTAATCAGTTGGCCGCTGCCTATGTGCGGCATCGTCCCTCATCTGACAGGTCTGACCGGGGGGGTTCCTCAGCGTTCACTACTGCCGCGGCTGCTGGGGAAGGTGGGGGGGGGGTAGGAGCAGTACCAGCTCCATCAGCAGTAACCTAAGTCTGGAGTCACTGATGAGCAGCTTCCTTCACCGCCTAGTGAGGAGGGAAAGTCGCCAGCAGCAGCAGCAGCAGCAGCGGGACCTGGAGCAGTCCCTGAACCAACAGGTGGTGGCCTACTTGGACAGCACTCTGCCACCCCAGTTAGAAGATCCGCTGGACTACTGGGCAGCCAAACTGGATGTGTGGCCGCAACTTGCCGAGTTTGCAGTGGAGAAGCTGTCCTGCCCGGCCAGTAGTGTGGCATCAGGGGCGCGTGTTCAGTGCAGCGGGGGCCATCGTTACCCCAAGGAGAACCCGCTTGCCCACGGGAAATGTGGAACGACTGACCTTTGTCAAGATGAATCAGGCGTGGATCGGCCAGGATTTCCACACACCAATGCCTTAGGCGTCAGACTACATCAGCCATGACGCCTCACCCAAACTGTGAGAAATGAGTCTGGGTTCAAACTACCTTTCCTCAGCTACTATTCTGATACCGCCACCCGCCTGATGCCACAAAATCTGCTGACAGTTTTCTCCATGTGCCACCAACCATCTTTACCAGGGACTGGTATTGCCACCCACCTCCACACTCTGTCATTGTGCCACTGTCTGACCTCATGCTGCTGCTGTGGCTGCTGCTGTGACCTACACACTGTGTCATTGTCCCACTGTCTGACCTCATGCTGCTGCTGTGGCTGATGCCGTGACCTACACACTCTCATTGTGCCACTGTCTGACCTCATGCTGCTGCTGCCGTGACCTCCACACTGTGTCATTGTGCCACTCTGTGACCTATTTTCCCGTTTTTGCCACCTCCAGAATGACATTGATCCACTGTCTGACCTCATGATGCTGTGGCTAGCGCCGTCACCACCTCCACACTCTGTCACTAATGTTGCCACCTGAGCTCTCAGCTTGTTTTTTCCAGCTTTCTCTGGCATGACTTTATCAGGCAACATTCCCGCTTCAGTTTTTTGGTCAGTTTTGCCCTCTTAAGTGCCCAGGGAATTTTATAGTGAAGCGATTCTAAGAGCGGCGGCAGTCATGTGCGTGTCATACTAAAGCACAACAGTGTATGAAGACCAAACCAAGCTCCCTCTGCATATTTAAGCATGGCACAATGTTCTAACAGCACCCTGCAGGCTCTGTGCAGCCTGGAAATAGCTTTTTTTTTAACGTGATTCGTGCCGAAGTAATTCGGAACGAAGTTATTTTTTGCCGAGAAATTCGGCGAAGTGAACAAAACGAATTTCGGGAAATTCGCCCATCTCTAATTGTAAGCCCTCGCGGGTAGGGTCCTCTCTCCCTCTGTCGTGCTAATTGTCATTAATCACTTTTCATTGTACTCGTTTGACTTATGTTATGTATGTAACCCCCTCGAATGTACAGCGCCCTGGAATCAATGGCGCTTTAAAATAAATAATAATAATCTATACTGTAATGGATTAGGTAGCGGGGTGGTCGTCTCCTGGGTAGACGGGCAAGGCTGAGCGGGCACAGAAGTCCAAACGACAACAGAAGTTCTTTAAAACTGCCCGCAGACAGTTTTTATTGTAAGCAAGTGGTACAGAAAACAAAAAAAACAAAGCAAATCCTATGCCTGTCCGCTCTAACTAAACATAAGGAATTCCTCCCTAACACAGTGCCGGCCTATTGTCAGTCACTAACCAAAAAAACAGTACACTGTACCACAAGGAAGACTGCTCCCACAGGCTCTTGGCAGGTAACCTTTTTCCAGGCTGAGAGAGAGAGTGTTGCTGCTCCTGCCTTATGAGGCAGACACACCTGGATCTAATCAGACAGCCCAAGACCCGGACTGCCCAGGTGGAGTGGGGCCCACCCTCGCTATCCCCACTCCAGCAAACCAGCCCTTTAAAACGGGTTTTACTAAACCCTAAACAAGAGATCTATAGATCTCTGACATTTCTGGTTGCTCTTTACCTGGACATAAGGTATCTTGGGCAGACATACCTTCCCTCTATTACCAGTCCAGACACTCTGTCACACATCCTCCCCCCCTGTTTCAGACCCGGGGCTGGAACACATCTGGACATCAGACAATATATGCGAGACAGGGCATCGGCATTCTTCATGTGGGTCCCTGGCCGGTGTTTCACTGTAAATTTGTACTCCTGCAAGGCTAAGAACCATCTCGTGACCCTCCTATTCTTTTCCTTGTTCTCACACATCCATGTGAGTGGAGCATGATCCGTAACCAACTCAAATTGTCGGCCCAGCAGGTAATAACGTAGTGTTTCCCTAGGGCCCTTTTTAATGGCTAGGCATTCTTTTTCCACAATGGCATATTTTGTTTCGTGGACATTCAGTTTTCTACTTAAATAGAGCACTGGGTGTTCCTCACCGTTCCTTACCTGGGACAATACCGCCCCTAGTCCCACATCCGACGCATCGGTCTGAAGGACGAACCCCTTTTTAAAATCGGGGGTTATCAGCACCGGCTGAGCACATAGTAGTTCTTTAAGGGTCTGAAATGCTTTTTCAGCCTGAGGGTTCCATTTAACCATGACCGAACCTTTACCTTTTGTCAGGTCCGTCAACGGGGCTGCAAGAGAGGCAAAATTAGGAATGAACCTCCTATAGAAGCCCGTAATGCCTAGGAAGGCCCGCACTTGTTTTTTTGTTAACCGCTGAGGCCATCTCTGTATGGCTTCGTTTTTGCTTTTTTGGGGGTTTACCAATCCCGGCCTATATTGTACCCCAGGTACTTGCCTCCTCTAGACCAATGGCACACTTTTGGGATGGCTGTGAAGCCTCCTCACACAGCGGAATTGATAACGCCTGCACTCGCGGGAGATGGGTTTCCCAATCTGGACTTTGGATGATAATATCATCAGATATGCGGCGGCATACTGACATGTGGGGTCTCAAAACCCTATCCATAACTCTCTGGAAAGTGGCCAGTGCCATGTAGCCCAAAAGGCAATACCACATAATGGAATAATCCATCAGGTGTGGCAAAGGCCGTTTTTTCCTTGGCCTCGTCTGTTAGGGGAATTTGCCAGTACCCTTTGGTTAAATCAAGAGTGGTTATATACCGTGCATTGCCCAGCCTGTAAATTAAGTTCATCCACCCGGGGGCATCGGAAAGCATCGAACTTGTAAAATGGCATTTAGTTTGCGGAAGTCATTACAAAATCTCCAGCTGCCGCCCTGGCTTGGGATTAGAACTAGGGGGCTGGACCACTGGCTATGTAAATCCTCAATCACCCCAAGTTCCAGCAATATTTCTCACCTCTTCAGAGATAACCCCCCTCCTGCCCTCGGGTATGCGGAAATGGGTCTCAGCTTAAACCCTTTCCCCGGTTCAGTAATGATGTCATGCTTAATGAGAGACGTGCGACCGGGGTTGTTGGAGAAAAACCCCGGGTTTTTTTAAAAGGAACCCTCGTTACCTCGCCCTTTTGTATCTCAGAAAGGGAGTCAGCTAACTTTACCTCGGGCAACAAGGGCTCCTCTGGACCCGGGTGCTGGGGTGCAGATGAGATGTCTGCAGCAAGTGACAGTCGATCTTTCCACGGTTTTATCAGAATTGGACATGGTACACTTGCTCGGGCTTCCCCCTACCTGGCTGACGGATCTTGTATTTTACCATATTTATTTTCTCTATCACCTCAAAGGGCCCTTGCCACTTGACTAAGAACTTGCTCTCGACCGTCGGGATCATACCAGAACCCGGTCTCCAGGCCAAACGTACGAAATCTAGCACTACGGTTATAAACCCTCTGTTGGGCCTCCTGAGCCTGACCCATATTTTCCGTACAAAAGCTTTTACTGTCGCAATCCGATCCTGCATTTGGGCCACGTGCTCTATGACACTCCTATAGGGGGTCGCTTCTTCTTCCCCTTCTTTCGCTACATCTAGAAGGCCCCTAGGATGACGACCGTACAATAACTCAAAATGGGGAAGTACCCAGTGGAGGATTGGGGACCTCACTGATGGCAAAATAAGGTAGGGAAGCAGGAAGTCCCAGTTTTTCCCATCTTTGTCCACCACTTTCTTAGCATGGCTTTGGGGTTTTATTAAACCTCTCTCCCAAATCCATCATCTGTGGATGGTAGACAGAGGTACGCAGTTGTTTCACTGGAACAACTTACACAGTTCTTTCATTACTCGGGACATAAAAGGGGGTCCCCTGATCCGTAAGTATCTCCTTCGGTAACCCCACCCGACTAAACACCTGCACCAGCTCCTTAGAAATAGCCTTGGGATGATGTGTTCCGCAATGGTATGGCTTCCGGGTACCGGGTGGCATAGTCCAGGATCACGAGAATTTTGCTGGTGGCCTCGAGCAGATTTGACAATAGGACCCATCAAATCCACGCTATTCTCTCGATCGCACCTCAATAATTTGGGAGGGGGACCAGAGGGCTACGTTAGTGTGGTCTAGGGGCCGAAAGCTGGCACCTCGGGCAGGATTCACAATACTCTTTCACCTCCTTATGAACTCCCGGCCAAAAGAACCGTTGCAAGATTCTTTCAGTAGTTTTTTCTACTCCCAAATGCCCTCCCATTAGGTGACCGTGGGCCAGATCTAGTACGGCCCTTTTCTATAGTTTTTAGGGCCCAAGCAGTTGCTCCACTAGCTCTTCTCCTCTTTTTACCACTTGATATACAGGTCCGTTTTATAGCCATGTACGGGGGGGGAAAGTCTGGTGTCAGGCTCAACTGGGTTATCGTCCATAAATTTTCACGTTTTTCTGGCCCTGGCAAGGGGGGGATTTTTTTAATTGTTCCGCCCCAAACTGGTCCCTTCGCACCTCAAACTCTGGATGCTGTCACTAGAGGGGTCTGGACTGCTCTGACCTTCTGCGGACGCCTCCCCATGGGACTCAACTTTCCTTCCCCCGCCTTTACCGAATAGGGAAAAGTTTCCTCCTCACCTGGGCTTCCTAACAGGGAGGGTATTAGAGACCTTACGCCCCCACAACTCCCAGAAATGTGGGAAAGTCCCGCCCCATGATGACGTCATGCATTAACATGGTAACTACCCTAAAACCATTTTACGGCCCCAAACGGTGTACGGAGGTCCAGTATCGCAGTGCGGTAATGGCGGTGTCCCCATGGATGCAGGTGACCCCTATAGTTTTCTCTAGATGGGTTTCCAGATTCACCAACTCGGCGTTTACTAAGGTCACAAAACTACCTGAGTCTAATAACGCCTTTACCTCGTTACCCCCTATAGTAACGGAACACATGTGTGTCTCACCCTCAGTGTCTGGAAATGCTACACACGCACGCTTAGCATACAGTGATACACGGCGGTTTATAGATGAGACATCACATTGCATAGAATCATCATATAGGGGCAATTGGCAACCCCTATGACCTGGCATATTGGGAGCGGAAAACATTTGATTAAGTCTTTTCTGAGTCTCTTATAGAGCCCCGTCTTCCCTTGCCCAGATTGCCGGTTTCTGAGTCTGGGACGACAGTCTCTTCACGTGTACGCATGACCAAAACGCGATCTGCCAGCCTCCTCTTCCCTTAGAACAGTCTTACCAGGATGTCCTGGAATCTCCGCTGTGGGGGTAGGGGCGCTGCGCAGACTCATCAGCTCCTCTGGGGGCTGTGTACCTCTCCACCATCTCCACCATCTGGTCAGCGTTCTTTGGGGGTCTCCCTGCTCACCCATTTGCGCAAGGTGACTGGGAGGGATCTCAAGTATTGTCCATCACCAACCCGTTCCACCATCTGGGGGCCTGTTTAGGATCTCCGGCTGCAACCACTTTTTGGTCCCGGGTGTATGAGGTCATGCATTTGCGAGCGTGGGGGTTTGTCATGCTGTAGACCCAGTTATGTACCGTTGGCGCGAACTAAAACCGTGACTCCAAGTCGGGTTAGGATTTCCCTTTCAGCAGGTCATAGTTCATGGCATCCCGTGTTTCCAGGTCGTAATAACCTTTTGGGGTTCTCCTGAAAGGAAGGGTGCCAACAGTCCTGCCACTTCCCTTTGGCCCACATTCTCGCTCGGGAGTCCTTTCAAAGGTGGTCAAGGTAGGCTTCCACATCATCAGCTGCTGTCAATCTTTTGAAAAATGACTGGCTCTTATGGAAGCTTGAGTAGCATCTGCACCACCGGAGGCCCGTCCTGTGACATTGGGGAGTTGCTGCACAAACACCTTCAGGGTTTCCCCGGTTTTCGCTGCTCCTCCTGTGTAACCTCGAGTTTTCGCTGTCACTGCGGCCCGTTTCCTCCAGCGCTCTTTGCTGCACTCTGGTAGCCTCCTGCTGCACGCGAGTAGCTTCCTGTTGCGATGCCAAACTCTGTAAACATTGCCTTGATTACTCCTCCATTTTCAAGATGTAAACAAAATAGGACTCCGGGCCCCTTTTAAAATTTTTGGATTCGTTCTTCTGTGCCAAAATTAATGCCCCCATCCTCCACCACTTGTAAGGGATTAGGTAGCGGGGTGGTCGCTCCTGGTAGACGGGCAAGGTGAGCGGGCACAGAAGTCCCAAACGACAACAGAAGTTCTTTAAAAACTGCCCGCAGACAATTTTATGTAAGCAAGTGGTACAGAAAAAAAAAAACAAACAAAGCAAATCCTATGCCTGTCCGGCTCTAACTAAAAATAAGGAATTTTTCCCCAACACAGTGCCGGCCATATGCCCGTCACTAACAAAACAACAGTACTACTGTACCAAAAGGAAGACTGCTCCCCACAGGCTCTTGCAGGTAACCTGTTCCCAGGCTGAGAGAGAGAGTGTCTGCAGCTCCGGCCTTATATGAGGCAGACACACCTGGATCTAATCAGACAGCCCAAGACCCGGACTGCCCAGGTGGAGTGGAGCCCACCCTCGCTATCCCCACTCCAGCAAACCAGCCCTTGCAAAACGGGTTTTACTAAACCCTAAACAAGAGATCTATCAGATCTCTGACATTTCTGGTTGCTCTTTACCTGGACATAAGGTATCTTGGGCAGACATACCTTCCCTCTATTACCAGTCCAGACACTCTGTCACAATACACATTGGTGCCACCTTTCTGTGTAACCCTGCAATGTTAATAAAGGAGGCGACTGCTGAAAATAAGTTTTCTCTACAGAACAGGAAGTTCCTTACTGTTATTAGGCCTAGTGGCTAAAGTGAAAACTGCAGGATTTCAGGATGTTTTAAAATTTAAATATAACTGAAACAATAGGTCTTTTTCTGATGACCCATGCACTTTAGAAAAAGCCAAACCTATATTGCTCACTGTAAGCCCTGGCTGATCAAGCAAATTTTGAGAGCAATCGCCTCTCTAATAAGGTAGAGAAAAGATGACAACAGAAGGAAGCTAAGAAGAACCCAGATTTGCGAAAAGCAACTCCCGAACCTCTTGACCCCACTGTCTGAAGATTTTTGGCTCAAGGATTGGACTGCTCGGCCATGAAGGAACACATAGAAATGACGCCCATTAAAATTACTTATTGTGAGAGGTCACCAATGAGTACTGCATTATTAATGTTTGAATTATAGTAAACATTTGCCAAAAGTCTTTGTACAGTCAAGACTAACTGTATTGGGTCATATATGTATTCCCCCCTAATGCCCCACACCATTCTCTAAAGTAGCTCTTCTCCAGTGTTGGAGGTATCACTCCCCAGACTGCCCATGAAGTATCATTAAGCAGCCTGAAGATAATCGAATCAGCTGCACCCACTGCACACTTTACATTATTGCAGATGTCTCCACAGAGAACATTTATTTCTAAACCAGTCACAAAGTGCTTTTTTTAATGTTCAGTGCAGCTGCTGCTTGTGTTCAGCCTCTATGTGTGAAACATGAATAAACATGAAGGTAAAACCAAATGTCTATCTTGTTTCAGATATTGTATAATGTATAAAGATAATATATTCACAAAAGCAACAACAAACATTGTTCTTTAGTATTGTGCATTTATGATTCATTTCAGTGAAGGAAAATGGTCTGCAATTTGTATTTGCAGTGATATTATTTTTCCCCTACATATAGTATAAATCGATAGGTGTATATATGCATTTTCAGTTCAAGCTCATTGTACATGAATGCATACAAAATAAGAGTTGCTAATAGTGAATGTCAGAGCCCATGGAAAAATCGTTATGTATATTATATGATGCGCCACTGATTTCTTGCCCTGTAGCATTTAGTCATCCATCAACATTTTGGGACAACCGAAAAAAAGGTGAAAGCCACACTCGAAACTACAGGCCCTGCGTCTGAGAGATTCTGATGACATTTCACCCTGATTTGTGTCAAGTACACTGTTATGAATCGTTGATCCTCTATAGATCTAAACTGCAGTCATATCAATGCCTAAAGACCATGACGCTGTAAGAAGGCAGGTTCTGACAGAATAATCTTCGATTCTATAAATGACATACATTTATATGTTACCTGGTATATATATATACGTCACGCTTTGTGTTTATGTCAATTTATACAGTTTGGTGGATTTGTACCTTTTGCGTTACTTAAATTAATATTGTAATGGGTCAGTTTGTTCTGTAACAGTGGAAGCTGGGTATGTGAGCCGCGAGATATGGAGATGCAAGCAATGCCAGGGAGCGCGATGTGAAGGGCCCCCATTCTTCATCAGATGCCGCCACAAGACCCACGGACATGGCTGCAGGGATCCCCAGGTTGCTACCCCTGACGTGGCTACTCACGGTGACAGCCAAAGTGCCAGACGTGACACAGCAGGAACAGGCAGAAGTGATGGGTCACAGGCAGGTAGCAACCGAAGACAGGTAGCAGAGTCCCAGGCAGGTAGCAAACTGGTGTAGTGGCAGGTGACAGCAGTACAAGTAACAGACTGGCGTAATGGCAGGTAACGGCAGAGCAGATAAACACAGTAACTAGGACATCAGTGAGTGCAGGTAACCAGACAGCAACAAGAGGTAAGGATCAATGTAGAGACATCAACAAACTGACCCATAGCATAGGCAGGAAGTTCCTTAAAATCCAGGTGGTAAAAGGTAATTGCCCAGGTAATTAGCTACTGTCCCTTTAAATCTTGGCAAGCCGGTCCAGCAGCGAGGACCAGGGCAGGAGTGTGGATAGGTGAGTACACACAGACAGAGGGGACAGAGGCTGCAACAAGGACATGGACACCGGACCGGTGACCGCGGTGTGGACTGTGACAGTACCATCCGGCTTAAACGCCCTCTTCTTCCACACCTGCCGACTTGTTTGGGAAATAACGGGAACAAAAAACAGCCTGCTTACTTGAGCTTGGATGGCCACAGCAGGAAAAAAGGTGGTCAGCAGGGGGGAGAGGTGGGCAGGATTGCACCAGACGTAGAAGTATGAGGCAGCGTGAGTGGCATAGCTGGCCCCAATGGATAACCTCACCCGTTTTCCAATCCAACGCAGGAGCGTGCAGCTATAAGCACAGGAGACCCAGGAGAACTACAGCAGAGGAACAAGGAAGAATGTAGAACGAGATCATCTCCTGGTGGGACTTCCCAACCTGTGGAGACAGAGGCTTGGTATGGAACAGAACAGGTTCTTTCATAATTTTCCCATTGATGGATGAAAACCACAGAGGCTTTTCTAGATAGAAGACGGCAGACGATATTTGGAAACCAGAGACGGATGAATAAAGTTCCCAGTGGAACCTGAGTCCAGAATGGACGGAACTTGAAAAC